>CAUYQV010188045.1:0-12888 GCA_963574575.1 Galagoides demidoff
GTTAAGATTTTTTCTGTTTCTCTATCAATGTTTACTTGATCTGCTATGCTTCTCATAGCCAAGGATTTAGACACATAATTCAACAAATGTTTTTTTTCGAGACAGAGTCTCACTATGTCACACTCAGTAGAGTACTGTGATGTCACAGCTCACAGCAACCTCAAACTCTTGGGCTCAAGTGATTCTCTTGCCTCAGCTTCCCAAGTAGCTGGACTATCCACCATCCTCAGTGTGTGTGGCCAGCACTGTAACCACTGTGCTACAGGCGCCAAGCCAATTCAACAAATTTTTGCATATTTGCATCAGTTGTGCTTGTTACTGGCTGTCCTAACCTGTCGTCATCAGGGATGCTTTCTCTCCCTTCAGAAGAATATTTAATCCATTTGTACACTGCTGTTTTCTTCATGGCATTCTCCTTATAAATTTGAACTAACATGTCCCTATCTCACTTCCACTCTTGCCAAGTTTAGTAAGAAACTTAACGTTTGTTTGTTGCTCTAATTGAAGCTCTGACATGGTTGCAATAGCACACAAAAACATGCAACAACAATAATGAACACCATTCAGCAAGACATCACCACACGTTGACATGAACATAACTGTGAGACGCTGATATACTGAGGTTATGAAACCGTACAGGGCTGCCAGTGGAAGCCCACAGTGGCACGTCTGAGAACTTAATGGTCAGATCTCACAGGCTGGGTCTAGTCAACCCATGAGGTCAAGGCTAAGGCAGCCAAGAAACTGTCTCATGGGCTAGGGAAGTGTGGGGGGAAATTCCCATGCAATATATGCTGTACAGAAACGTTAAAAGACACACTTAGCACAGTAAAAGTCACAAATAAGAGATTTGTATCCTGAAGTGACAAAAGAATCTGAAATGACTCTGTTTAAAATCTTCAAGGAAGCCACAAGGTGCTCCTCTATAATCCCAGCTACTTGGGAGGCTGACGTGGGAGGGTCACCTGAGTCTAGGAATTTGAGTACAGCTGGGGTAACATGGCCAAAACTCATCTTTCAAAAGAAAAATCTTTAAGAAACAAACACACAAACAAAAAAAACCAAGTAGGACATTTTGAAATTAGAATAGGTAAATAATAAAAAGGACATAAAAAACTTATCCTCCCCACAACTTAAAAAAAAAAAAAAAAGCCATCTTAAAGGAACTGTATTTCACTACACTGACAGAAGAGGGTGATCTTGAACTAGGAATGGTAGATTATTCTACATTCATAAAATGCCATAAAAGGAAATGAAATATCCTAAATCCACACAAAGCTACTCTAAAGGGGATAAATGAGGATCAAAGCATTTTCGCTAAAGGCCAGGCATGGTGGCTCACACCTGTAATCCTAGCACTCTGGGAGGCTGAGGTGAGTAGGTTGCCTGAGTTAGAGACCAGCTTGAGGAAGAGTGAGACCCAGTCTCTAAAAATAGCTGAGTGTTGTGACAGGTGCCTGTAGTCCCAGCTATTCAGGAGGCTGAGGCAAGAGAATCGCTTGAGCCCAGGAGGTTGCTGTGAGCTGTGACGACACAGACCTCTACCAAGGGCAGCAAAGTGAGATTCTGTCTGAAAAAAAAAAATATTTTAGCTGATAAAATTCTTCAAAAAAAGCAGCCACGCAGCAACCTCAAAACATAAAATTTCAAATATAGTTGGTATCTTCAAATGTTGTGCCCAGAAGTCTCTCAAAGACCGTATCAGTAGATAAGTCAAATTCAAGGAGGAGTCCTTTTATTGAAGAGCTGGCAAATGACTGCCTCAGTGTCCCAACATGGGGTTTTTGAGAGCAGCCCAGAGTGCTTAAGGGGTTGGGTTTTTAAGATTTTAAGGCTTGGTCTGCATTATGGTTGGCACACAGGCCACCCAGGTGCATTCAGGTAGGTTAGCAAGCATTGTACAGAAGCAGAATTTTGCGGTTAATTAGTCATATATCTTTGTTTGAGTACTTTCTCTATCTGGCATTCCTTAAAGGTCAGTCTGGGGACAGTTGGTACTTCCTGGTCCATTTCTCAGGGGACTTAGTCAAGTAAGAAGTCAGTGAGTGCTTTCCCATCTATCTTGGGAGTAAACCAGCCTTCCTCCATTTTGTTGAGGGCTTGCAGCCTAGAAATTTGCCAGGAGTTAACTGGTATTTCTCTATCTTGGTCTAGGCCTAATACAAACAAACATTTGGAAGTGCTAAAACCACTTTGAATCAGAAATTCAAAAACCAAGAACAGAAATGAACAAAGTAACAGATAAATACATAAATTGATTGACATGTTGGTTTATTGAACTCAGGAAAGAAAAGATATAACTCAGGAAGGCTATATTACAAGTTCCCAATGTAGAATAAACTGAAATGAAATTTTACTAGGAGAGGCAAGAATCCCAGAAGACGTGTGAGTAAAACCATGAACCAAAACCTATGGCTGGGCGAGGTGCCTCACACCTGTAATCCTAGCACTCTGGGAGGCTGAGGCGGGTGGATTGTTTGAGCTCACGGGTTCAAGAACAGTCTAAGAGCAAGACCCGGTCTCTACTAAAAAAGTACAAAAAACTGAGGCAAGAGGATCACTTGAGCCCAAGAGTTGGAGCTTTCTATGAGCTATGATGATGCTCAGGCTGGTGTTGAACTCCTGAGCTCAGGCAATCCACCTGCCTCATCCTCCAGAGTGCTAGGATTACAGGTATGAGCTGCCACACCTGGCCCTTAACCTTAACTCTTATTTTATTTTATACACAAAATTTATTTAAAATGGATCATAGACCTAAAAATAATATTTGAAGATACAAGGAGGACTTGAGGGAGATGCGTGGTAGATAACAAGGATTAAGAGAGAAGAGGTCAAATCAAGATGTACTGGGATATTTATAAGAAGAAAATCCAGCTTCCTAACATAATCCTATATTATACTACCTACAATATTACACAGAGACCAGTGAAAAGAATCACAAGCCCGAGCTACTGTTTTTAAGAAGGCTGACATTTTATTTCTCCTCTTCACAGTAAAGGGTCACCAACATTGCAAGTGTCCGAGGATTAAGAGAAGCACCCATTGAATTTATGGAGCAGTTTTTAAAGTTTGATCATGAGCACATGTACTTACTTCACAGAGCTGACTTCCCAAAGTTCTGAGCATCAATCAGACTTACCTCATACTTTACTCCTTTAAAGATCGAGATGACATTGATCAATATGATCAAAATTTTGACTCTTCCTTCCTTTTTTCGAGCAGTTTCAGGTTCACAATTGAGAGGAAGTACAGACATCTCCTGTGAATTCCCACAGAAAACAAACACCACTTGAGGTTGTATGTCAGAATCCTGCGAAACATGGCTTCAGATGCCTTCCTTCCAGAACATTGTGTTTTCTTCTGAAAGTCGTTTCAAAGACCATGATGAATTTCTGTTAATTTTTCAGTTCTTCTACCCAGGAAGGAATAGGGCAAATCGAAAATTCTAACTTATGTGAGAGGCAAATCAGTGCTTCAACTAGGTAAACTCTCGCCCTACCAAAGGAGAAACAGACAAGCTTTCTGTCTCTAGGCCACTTCCTCCCTATACAGCCTTTTGAAAGTTCTGGATATGTGAGTTATTTCAGGGCCGAGGGCCAACTCCTTGCCTGTGTGGCCCTGGCCTGTTTCTTGTCCTCTGTAGTCTGTAACACTCAAGCTTCTGTAAACCAAATGAAAGCCAGGACCCAGCTGCAGCATCAAGTCACACATTTTACTTCTGGTCTTCAGTTCCCTCTACATAGCCGGCATCCAGAAATTTCTCTAATTTTCATACAAGCTGAATTATGCATTGAAAAAAATGTTAGCCTTGGGCGGTGCCTGTGGCTCAAAGGAGTAGGGCTCTGGCCCCATATGCCGGAGGTGGCGGGTTCAAACCCAGCCACGTCCAAAAACTGCAAAAAAAAAAGTTAGCCTTATGTTGTCCATCATTTCTAACTCTTTATAATGGAAGAGTTTTCACTTAACAGTCCACCATATTGCCTGAGAAAGGAGCCCTAACCTTTCATATTAACATGTAAATAGAATTTATAAACTAGTTGATTGAGAGATATCAGAAGACTCCAAGAAACTGCCGGCTTCCCCATCAGGAGCTCTGTAATCCTCACCAGCCAACAGCAAGAGAAATGTCATGTAGACCTGAAGATAGACCTCTAGTTTAGCAATAAATTCATATTGTTCCAGTTACATATATCTCAAAGACAAGGGTATACTTTAGCATAGAAAGTCTTGATAGATATCACTCTATATATTATGGTGTATAATCCTACAAGTTCACAGTTGTGTTCAGCTCACTAACATGACTCAAAAATAAAGATCATTTTATGTAGCATACTCAGGAACATAACCCTTATATACCTCTAGGATTGTTCTAGTGCTTATTATACGTGTTGTACTAATGATTCAATTTATTCCCATATTTAAAAACTTACTATCCATACTTGACATACTATTGATAATTAGCATATACTATAAAAATATATCACACTAGCACATCATTAACTTCCCATTCTTATTAGTATTGACAGTGTAAGCGTTCGCTAACCCACCACAGTGGCAAAATTTCGCCTTGGCGAGGCCGTCTGCAGATGGCGGCCAAGGGTTTGGATCTTCCACACCCACCCTGGGCAGAGTGCAGTGGGCACATTCCCAGGTGTGTTGTGACTACCTGACGATGGCTCTGTCTCTCCTTCATCCACACCGTTTCTCCCTGGTGTGAATTCTATGATGTCAAGTGAGATTTGCCTTGTGGGAGAGGGTCTCCCCGCAGTCCGAGCACTCCCAGGGCTTCTTTCCCAGGTGGGTCCTCTCGTGGTCGATAAGGCCTGCGTTCTGGGAGAAAGCCTCAACTCTCCACACCCATAGGGCTGCTCGCCCGTGTGAGTCCGCTGATGCAGAACAAGGCGTGACTTCTGGAAAAGGCTTTTCCACGTTCTCCGTGGCCACAGGGCTCCTCTCCTTCATGGCTTCTGCAGTGCACGCTGAGGCGGGACTCCCGGGGACAGGACTTGGGCATGCGCAGGCACAGGGCTCCTCTCCAGCATGAGATGGACCCTGCCTTATGAAAGTGACTTGCGGCAAGGTTTTCTCACATTCCCAACCCTTGTCAGGCTTCTCCGCAGCAGGATCATCTCAGCTACAGACTTCTGGGAGGCCGTCTTATCACCATGACTGATGTTCCCACCGACTTTCTCTTTGCTGTGATTTCCTTGATTCACGCCCCCACCCTTGGCTGCACCCCTAGGATTTCTCACCTCTGTGATGGATGATGGGTTCTGATCTGTGGGAGAAGGCTTTCCCCAGGGGTTCCTCAGCTGTCGGTTCCCTGACCTGCCTTAAGGGCTTTGTCGTGGCTTAAAGCTTTTCTACACTGGCTACATTCCCGAGGATTCTCCCCAGCTGTGGAGTTTCAAGTTTACAATAGAGAAATAAGTTACCACGTCTGACACGCTCAAATCGCCTTCTTGCAAGGTGTTCATCAGGCCTCAAGTCCACACTGCATTTCAGACTCTTCCACATGACTCACATGTATGGGCGGGTGGTCTGGAAGGAATAAGGTTTGTGTTCTGAGGGATTTTTTTTTTCTAAGTTCACTGCATTCTTGGAGCCCTTTTTGTTCAATTTTTCAGGTCTAGGTGTGCAGCACTTGAATGCCTGTCTCGGTGTCCCTGTTGTCTATCTGCCTGTGTAAGGACGCGCCTAACTCCCAGGAAGCCCCTCTTCCTCCCTCCATGGCTCTTCCTCCTGCTCCCACTCTGAGATCTTGGCTGGTTTGCTGACTTCACACCCTACTGAGACCAGGTGGCTGTAGCTCTCCAGCATCACATCCTGGTGACAGGGTCTTCTGCACATCTTCCAGCTGCTGCCACTGCTACTGAGTGAAGCCACATCCCCAAATGACTGTGACCCTTGTGTCATGACTCACAACTCTTCTCTGCTGTTGTGAGAAAGCAGACACCTTCAGCTGGAGGCTCAGTGTCAGCCGCTGACTCTGGGGGTGGGAGTAGAACCAAGCTTGACTACACAATGAGGAGGGAAGCACTTTAGTCACAAAGTCTCATCCTAAGCTTTTGCAAATAGACCAGTGTTACCAGATGAAGAGGGTCCAGCCGCCTGTCACTGTCAACTAATATGCAGAGACGGGCATAGGTCTACTAACTTTTATTTGCCAGAAGGCCGGGATTCTAGAGAACAGTGAAAGTAGTCTCTCTAAGACTGTTCTTTTCTTCTGTTTCCAAAATTACAGTTTTATACATTTAAGTTCAAAGTGAAGACTATGTTAACTTTTATCTTAAATAATAACTGGCAGAATTCATGATTCATAGTAAATAATAAGTAGTATAACCCATGACCTAAAACAACATTATAATCTAAAAGTTAATCTCTTAAATCAATTCACTTAAACTGCTTAAGATAGGCATCTGTAGGGTGAGAACGGAATTTACAAAACAGTAAGAATGGGAGGTGAGGGGGGAGGTCAGGTAGGACCTAAATGGACCAGACCAGCTGTGGCATGTCTGCCCTAGCCTGACAGACTCCATCTTACTCCCACTACATTGCTGTCACTAGGAGAATCCAGGTGCAGGCTGTCATTTTGGGGTTCCCTGCTCTAGCCTCTGAGACAGTGGGCTCTGATGAGGCAGGGTTGTTCTACAGCAAGTTGATCTGGCCACACTAGTGCTCTCCAAGCAGCGTGGAGCCGAGGCACCGCCTTCTCAATGCCACACAGGGGCTATAGGACCACCTAGGTGAATGGTGCCACATGCACAGGCCTCAGTCCCTTTGTCCATTTCAAATTTTATCTGCATTAGTTTGGGTTCACTAGAAAAGGTGTTTAGAAAGAAGCAGGCCCACAACAGAATTATTGAGAGAGGAAGAAGGCTGAAGAGGCTGGGCCTCGGTAACTCATGCCTGTAATCCCAGCACTCTGGGACACCGAGGCGGGTGATCACCTGAATTCTGGAGGTGAGACCAGCCTGAGCAAGAGCAAGATCCCATCTCTACTAAAACAAATAGAAAAACTATTTGGGCGTTGTGGTGTGCACCTGTATTTCCAGTTACTCTCAGGAGGCTGAGGCAAAAGGATGTCTTGAGCCCAAGAGTTTGAGATTGCTGTGAACTATGATGATGCCCACTGCGCTCTACCCAGGGTATATACATAAATAAAAAGGCTGAAAGAGTTTCAAACTGAGATGCAGGCCTTGCCCCGTCCCGCGGGACGCAGTTATTCGTGGGGGCGAGGGAGACTGAGCCTGAAAGACAATGGGCGAGAAAGAGAGAACGAGACCAAGCAGATGCCTTGTCAAGGTCTGTTTAATGGCAGCGAAAAGCGGGTTTTTAAAGCTTACAGGTGAACAGGGGGCGGAGGGAGTGGGGGAAGGAGTAAAGAAGAAAGGTGTCCTTCGGATTTCAGGTTCAGGCGGTCAGCTGGTTGTGCGGGCGCTGAACGGTCACCATCTTGAGTTTAAACAAAGGAATCCCTGCCATGTGGTCAGTCGCAGAGTAAGAAGTTGCCATGGTTACGTAGGATATACGCAAGCGGGGCGGGGCACGTAATTTTTTGAGCATTTTGTACGTGCGCTTTGGGGGAGGGGACAGCTCGGTGGGAGCCGAGGATCTTTTTTTGGCTTCCCACAAGGCCTGACATCTGCAAAAGGAAATTGGACCGGGGAGAAAGAGTCTCAGATGTCAGTGCAGCCAGACAGATGTGCAGTGGAGTGGAGTCCTCAAGCCAAAGTCATAGCCCTCTTGATGGAATGGCCTTGCCTCAGTACTTCTGCCTTGCTCAGCCCCTGGAGCGAGCAGCCCCAGGTGGTCCACTTTCGAGGCTACCCCATCCTCACTCTACTTTTTGTTTTTCTGGTCTTTGCTTTCCCAAATATCATTTTTCTCTAAGCCTGTTTTCTTCCTCTCTAAAATCAGAAATATGATAACTGAATCTTAACCATCCTTCAGATATTTGACAAAGATGAGTATCTCCAGCCCTGTTACCCAAGCAGCTCCCCTGAAACTTTATATCAGGAAAATATTATTCTTACTCTTGCCAGGGCCCACTCCTTAGTCCAGCCCCACACACCCCTAGTGTTGCGCCTGCAGCTCTCAGGGAATTTTGCCCTAGTGCTATGCTATAACCATATGTTGGAATGCAGAAACTCGCACAATACACTGTCAGGGAACTCTGTGTGTGTGTGTGAGTTTATTCTCTCAGTGTTTAGCTTTTAAATATTTTAAGTAGCTGTTTTTGTTTTGTTTTCTTGGAAGACCTGGTAATTCTGTCAAAAAAAAAAAAAAAAACAGTTTCTAAAAATTCTTCTTGCCTAGATGAGCTCTTAACCTTTGAAGTTGCTATGGAAACCAGTGTTTTTAATAAATTATTGATGTAGAGGAAAGAGAGGCTGTGATGCTTCAAAGAAAAGCAAATGAGGCACTGGAAGTTATGAAAAACCTAAACATGTTAAGTAACAAAAACAGACTTTCCGTCCTTACTCAAACTGTACTGAGAGGAAGCTCTCAGAAATTCTGCTTTGTGGAGAATAAGGACTCTTATTTTTGGGGCCAAGGTCAATCAGTCCTTGTTGGCTGAATGAATGGATGGAAAACAGGAGACAGGGAAACCTTGAAACAGTGTTAGTGATTCTCTTGCCTCAGCCTCCCAAGTAGCTAGGGCCTACAGGCACCCACCACAACGTCCGGCTATTTTTTGGTTGTAGTTATCATTGTTGTTTGGCGGGCCTGAGCTGGATTCGAATCTGCCAGCTCTGGTGTATGTGGCTGGCACTTAGCAGCTTGAGCTACAGGCACCAAGCCTTTTTTTTTTTTTTTTAGAAACAGAGTCTCACTATGTTGCTCTGGGTAGAGTGCCGTGGCGTCATAGCTCACAGCAACCTCCAACTCTTGGGCTTAAGTGAGTCTCTTGCCTCAGCCTCCCAAGTAGCTGGGACTACAGGTGCCCATCACAACGCCCACCTATTGTTTGGTTGTAGTTGTCATTGTTGTTTGGCAAGCTCAGGCTGGATTCAAACCCACCAGTTTTAGTGTATGTGGCCCGTGCCCTAACCACTGAGCTACAGGTGCTGAGCCAACACTTCTTATAATTTTATTTTCTGGGCTTCGAGGGATTGAAAGTTGGTTATCTATTAAAACATCACACTGTGAACCAGCCCAGAAAAGCCAGTGGTAATATATAACTGTAGGCCAGAGGCTTCCTGCCTAATTAAAATGACCACTACGTCCAGGTGCTGCAATATTTCAAGTATAAAATAAGGTCACATTAATTTTTAGTGGCTGGAACCCACATTGGCTTTACAGCTAGATCTCAGATTCCTGTAAACAGAAAAATTCACCACCTGCAAGGAGGGACTTACAGGGTTGCTGGGAGTGCTGACCTCAAAGAGCCTTCAGGGATCAGCCCCTCAGGGCCTGCTACAGCTGCAGAAACTCCCTCACCAAAGGTCACACATTCCCTGAGGCAGCTTGCACCCAAAGATGGACAGAAGCTGGGGTATAAAGCCCCAGTCCTTCCAGCCCATTAGAGAGCTATTCTGATGCTTTTCTGGATTTGTTAAGGGTGCTGGGCTACACCTTAGTTTGCCTTCTTTCTCACCAGACCTGGCGTTTTCCTGCTCCCTTCCACACGTGTGGAACTCAAGGGTGCTTCCTAATAAACTTCCTGCACATTGAACCCCATCTAAGTCTGCTTGCCAGAGGACCAACCTCATTTTCCCCAACCCATGCCACCTGGGAATGCCAAATAAAATACAGAATGCCCGGAGAAATTCAAATTTCAGGGAAACAACACATAATGTTTTAGTACAAGTATGTCCCAAATAGTTTTATGGCCTAATCCTGGGCCTGTTATGATACTGATAAATATTTGTTGGATGAACTAGCATTTTAGAGTCCCTTCTTAAAACAGAGCATCATGTTACAAGGAAGAAGACAGACGTGGACAATGGTCACTTACTCTTCATTATGCAAGTGTTTGTCAAAATGTTCACAGATAAGCAATATCCCTATTCCCTGAGGATGCTTGTTACAGGGTAGGTTCCAGATTTACTGAAGGAAAACCTCTGGGGCTGACCCCAGAAATCTGCATTTGCGGTACCCCTCTGGGTGATTCTTCTGCCCCTTTCACACTATGACCTTGAACTGGAAAGACCAGTTTCATCCATACTGAGAAGGCCTAAGGCACACTCCCTAAAGGACTGTGGAGAACAGGGGAATGGTCCTTTCTGTACTCACTTGTCAACTCTCTTTCCCTTTCTCTTGAATCTCCTTCGGATGGAAGTAAGGGTGGACCAGGCTGAGTATCATAATTTCTGGGAGAAGAGTTTTATAAGAACGCAGTTCTAATAAATAAGAGCCTCTGAGGGTGCAACAAAGGTTATGAGAAGGCAGAGTCAGCAGGAGAGGCCTTAGGGAGATGGTGTTGAATGGCAAGCAAGGTTTGCACTGACAGATGGAAAGATCTGAGCATTTTAGAATAACAGTAAGTGCATCTCCAGGCTTAGAGGCAGGAGAAGCAAATCATGGATGGACACTTACTATTAGGAAGCTCCTGAAACTCAGTGACAGCGTGGCTTCCAGATCCAGAAGATTCAGGGCACTCATCTCTAGCTTCAACACAGTTCAAGTCTGTGCTGCCAGATGGAAACAAGCAGAGGAATCTTCCGACAGCGTTTAACCAGATCTCATGTGTATCAGGACAGCACACTAAGTGACCAGCCATCAGTTGCCAGACTGGCCCCCCAATTGGCTGGACACTGGAGTCCCAAAACTCACCATCCTGCTTTAGACTTTTGGTGAAATCCTCCTGGCTCAACACTCAGGTCCCTTTCCTTCAGGCTGAAGGTGCGTGGAGTGAACGGATGGATGGTTTTCCCCAGATGCCAGACACGGCATACAAATTTCCTCCTCCCTCTTATTATTTAAGGATTTGTAAGTCAGATGACACCTAGACACTTGGGGGTTGTGAAGAATGACTTGGGACCTATGAAGAACATCACCTCTCTCTGTGGAGGGGGGAGGTGAGGCTTGTCACTTCTGGCACACAGCTGGCCGGAGCAGCAAGGTGCAGATGGAGAAGAGCCATTGCAATGTGCTGGGCATAGAACATTGAGACAGAAAGCGCTCATTCCATAGGTATTGGGTAGCTGAACCGTGGCCAGGTGGTTTCTCAGCTTTCATTGTGCTGGGAATGTCTTCTCCATTTAAGGATGTATATGTTTATATTGCAGACGCCCTGGCCTTTCTCATAACTGTTGAATGTTGTTCTTGTTCACAACCTATAAGTAGTGATCCCAAATGCAGCTGCTGTCTGTGTCCCTATCCTCAAAACAAATAACTGCACTGCCAGAACACAGCTGGCTCTGCAGAGGTCAGTGCAGGAGCTTGGACTGACAGCAGGGAACCAAGACCACCTGCAGCTTTAGGGATTCAGAACAGCACTGCTGCCCACCAGACATAAGTAAAGAAAATGAAATGGGAAGAATCAATGGATTCCAAAGAGAAAGCAAAAGACAGGTCTTGCAATTGGGAGTTAAGGTTTTACACACAAAAACAACAACTCACCACAAATGACAGTGTGGAAACTCTGCGCTATAAACCAGTTTCCTATCTCTGTCATGTGCCAGACTCATCTTCCCTGTGGACTCTTCTTCAGCCTTATCTAACCAAACAGCATGTAATTACTGGGACAAATCACTACCACGAGGGACTTTGTGTCCTTTTAGCTCTCCACATGCTGCGTGTGCTGGGTACCTCTGACCTTTAGCTTTCTGTTTATTCCTCCAGGACTAGATCAAAATGTCACCTCATCTGCACAAACTCATCAAATTGTAACACTTAAAACTGGTGCATAGCACTGAAAGTAAATTATACTTCAAAAAATAAACATTAGGGGCGGCACCTGTGGCTCAAAGGAGTAAGCAGCAACCCCATATGCCAGAGGTGACGGGTTTAAACCCAGCCCTGGCCAAAAACTACCAAAAAAAATTAATAAAATAAATAAATAAATAAATACAAGTTAGGCTGGAGGCCATGGCTTACACCTGTAATCACAGTACTTTGGGAGGCTGAGGCAGAAGGATTGCTTGAGTCCAGGAGTTTGAGAGTAGCTTGGCAACATGCAGAGAACTCATCTCTACAAAAAATAGAAAGAAATTAGCCAGGTATGGTGGCACGTGACTGTAGTCCCACCTATTTAGGAGGCTGAGGATCACTTGAGCCCAGAGTCCAAGGCTGCAGTGATCTGTGATTAGACCGCTTCACTCCAACCTGGGTAATAGTGAGTAAACTTGTCTCTAAAAAAATTTGTTTTCTGGCTCTGTGCCTGTGGCTCAAGTGGCTAAGGCTCCAGCCACGTACACCCAAGGTGGCGGGTTCAAATCCAGCCTGGCCTGCCAAACAACAATGATGGCTGCAACCAAAAAATAGCCGGGCGTTGTAGTGGGTGCCTGTAGTCCCAGCTACTTGGGAGGCTGAGGCAAGAGAATTGCTTAAGCTCAGGAGTTGGAGGTTGCTGTGAGCTGTGATGCCACAGCACTCTACCCAGGGGGACAAAGTAAGACACTTGTCTCTAAAAAAAAAAACAAAAAAAACTCCTAAAATTCAATTTTGTGTGTTTTTATTTTCTCTAATCATGGAGCATGCAGGAATTTATGTATGGTCTGTAGATGGGATGAGACAAAAGAGGAGATAACAAACGACGTCAGTAAGGTGAGCCAGGCCGGCAGCCCGGATTCGGCAGTAAACCTCTCTCTGTGTATGTATGTAATCCTAGCTACTTTAGGAGGCAGAGGCAGGAGACTCTCTTGAGCCCAGGAGTTGGAGGTTGCTGTGAGCTGTGATGCCACAGCACTCTACCCAGGGGGACAGCTTGAGGCTCTGTCT
>CAUYQV010188051.1:0-26386 GCA_963574575.1 Galagoides demidoff
TCTTACAGGGGTACAAGTGAAACTCTCTAAGAGTAGAATCAGAACGTTTTAAAACTATAACTGAGAAAATGACATGAAGGCTGTGTTGATCAGTTTGATGGAAGTATTTTGGATTGCATGTGAAAACCCCACACTGTACCCAGAAGTGCATTAATGTACATAGTTACCATTCAATAAAAAATAAAAAAAAATACTTGGGAGGCTGAGGCAGGAGGATCAATCACTTGAGCCTGAGAGTTTGAGGTTGCTGTGAGCTAATATACCAGGGTATTCTACCTAGGGTGACAGAGTGAGACTCGGTCTGCAAGAGAAAAAAAACAATAGGGAAAGCTTAGAGCACTTCCAAAGAGAGTTGGAAGTGGGTGCCTCCCACTGAAGAGAAGAGGTGAGAGAGACCAAGTTGCACAGGCTGTGCATTGGAATCATAAATAAATGATGCTGATCCCCTGTCCTTCCTCTAAGGGAAGGCAAACACATTGCACAGTGATTGGTGGCTTCTGGAAGTAGGTGATTTTTGAAGCTGTGATAATTGAACAGAAGGGCATTTTGGATGTACAGAATATTTTCCCAATATATACCAGCACAAGAGAAAACAAAGGGACATTAGCATGTTGCTACCTTAAAGCTGTTATATACACAAAGTGCTTTGGGAAGACCGAAACCAAGGACCTAATTTGCTGGAGTCACATGTAGGAAGGTTGCCAGGGGCATTTCCAAGAAGTCCCAAAGGAAGATTGGAGAGGACAATAGGTGGCTTGCACACACAACCAGCAGGTGGCGCCCGCCCTCTGCCGCAGCGCGCAGCCTGTGGGCCGTCCCCGCAGCAAGCCACCCTCCAGGGAGCCGCGAATGGGACCACCTGGGATCGCTCCCTCCAGCACCCCCCATTTCCTCACACAGCCCATTCCTCACACCTGACCTGCTTGGTATTGTGGGCCAGAGAAACCAAGGCAGAAAGGAAATAGCATTGTTAAAAATGTTCCGTCTTTGATTTCATTTTACAGAAGACTGTAACTTCAGTGCTTTTTCAAAGAATTAAAAATGTCTACTTAACGCCAAAAGAATAAGAAATGAAAAACAGTATTTGACCTCTAAATGGAAAGGAAGCTGAACCTAAAACCAGGGATAAGAGAAGCAGCCCTGGGGGTGGCGCTATCAGCAGGCAGAAGAAACCTGTGACTCCAGGGCCCCCATGGCCACCGAGCCCGGCGCCAAGGAGCCAGGACAGGTGCGCAGCTAGGTGCCAGGACAGGGCAGCTTAGACCGTGGCGGGCAGGGGACACTCACTCATGCGAGGGATACAGGTGAAGGCAGCAGAGCTGGGCCTCTGGAGCCGGAGCATGTGATTTGCTAGCTCAATGTCCATGGAGACGTTATGCATTTTCACCAAGACTCTTTTCAACACCCTCCCAGAGAAGTTGACAGACTTGATCAGCATGTGAGAGGCAGAATGGTGCCCAGCAGGTAACGAATCCCGAGTGAGTGGCAGTGGCTTGTCCCCATCATTCCCTCCCTGCAGCCCAGCTGGGTCAGCCCCCTTGGGTCAGGCTTCCTCACCTCAGGGCACTTGCACTGCCTTTTCCCTCTAACTGAAATCTCAGCCAAGATATCTGCTTAGCTCACTTCCTGACCTCGTTCACCTATTTGCTCAAAAGTGAGCTCTGTCCAGTCCACTGAATTGCAGCTCATCCTCCATCCCTGCCACATGCACTCTCAGTCCTCCCCATTTTATAGTGCAGATTGCCTTCTAACATGGTGTGTAATGTACTTAGTTATCAGGGTTATTGTTGACTGCCTACTGCTCCCCACCACCTCCCTCAGCTTTTAGCTGTTCTCTTCACTGCTATATCTCTGGTGTCAATAGTATTGATAGGACATAGTAAGCAGACACTCAATAAATACTTGCTTTGTGAATGAGCAGATGGATGGGTGATGGCCTTCCATCTTCAAAACTCAAATCTCCTCATCTGTCAATAGAAAGAGCAGGTGTTGAGACCAATGGTGAAAGGCCAGTAGGAGGGGAAGGCCTTTACCATGCTAGCTGTTCTCCAGGTGCTTGTCAAGGATGTTCAGATGAGGTGAAGGGCTTCCCTAGACATGTGGCCCAAGCTCGATGTCCTCATGACCCACAGTTTGCTGGGTCTGACTCTGGGAGGAACACCAAGGGAAGCAGGCGGTTAAGAAGGGCCCTATGTCTTTGGAGGCTGGTCTTCATTCCATTCAGCTATACTCTAGGGGTTCAGAAATTGGTAGAAGTTGCCCCTTGCCCTGGAAGTGCCTTCAAGCAACCTTTGTCTTTTGGAGCCAGGCAAACCTAGAGTTGAATGAATCCCAGCTCCGTCACCACTGAAGACAAGTCACTTACATCCTCTGAACCTGAATTCACACCTCTGTAGAGCAGGTGTAATAAAGGTCGCTTCTCAGCACACTGCTTACACACAGTGTGGTGTGCATCTGATAAACATTGTTTTCCTTCCCCTTCCATTTTGAAGCTCTGAAATGTCCCTGGAGTTCCCTTTTCCTGAGACATGGCAACACACTCCAGGACTTTCCCAGAAGAGGGAGCCAGAGCTCCACCATAACTGCCCACTGACACCACCAGTGCTGGAAGCTTGTGGGCAAAGCTAGTCAGCCAATGTTCTGTTAGGTTCAGACCCCATTTCTTCTCTCCCAGGGCCCTCTATCCCACAGGCTGCCAAGAAGCTCCCCATGCCTGGGTTTCATCTAATCAAAATAATCCTCCAATAAAAATACCAGTACTTTTTCAGTCGCTTTATATGGGTAAGTGACAAGTTGGTATGATAACACCAATTTGTGAAAATGTCGCTAGGTTATAGTCACTCCTCTTAGGGTATATGTGTATTTTCAGTGCCTTCTGAAGATATATCCAGGGACAGGTGAGCATTCCTATGCTGAAATCACTTGCCACTCCCCTCACGTTCAGACCAGCCTGAGTTTCGTGAGCAATACGGAAGATTAGGTGTGGACCCTGGGTTTGCTTATCAGGTTGAACATATAAAATTGCTGGTGATAAATTTTTGATCTATAAAACAATATCCATGTGGTCGAATTAATATTTCACTCCCACTCAATTTCACTGTAGACTCTAGCCTTTTTTATTTTTATTTATTTATTTTACTTTCCCATCACCTTCTTCTGGTAAGTATTGTTTTCACTCTTGTCCCAGCCCTAGATTAGTTTCAGGTCCCTACTTCTTGCCTAGGCTACACCTCAACCTTATAGGGTATCTCCCTGTTCCCTGGCAGGGCTGCTGCTGTGATGGGCTTGGTCCCACTGTGTCCCCAGAGTGTGCATACTTGGAGCACATCAGAGCTTCACCTAGCCAGGAGCACAGGGATTCCAGCTTCTTCCACACCCTCCTTATCTGTGGTTCCAAATCCACAGATTCAACCAACCTCAGATCAAAAGTATTTCAAAAATTAAAATAAAAAATAATAATAATAAGGCATAATAACTATTTACACAGCATTTACATTGTATTAGATATTATAAGTAATCTAGAGATGATTTAAAGTATAGGGGTGGGGATTATATGCAAATATTACATTATTTTATATAAGGGACATGAGTATCTGTGGATTAAGGTATCCAAGGGAGGCCTTGGACTAATCCCCTGCAGATTCTAAGGGATGACTGTGTATAAAACAGCTTTCAAGACATTTAATCTGAAACAATGAAGGACTGTGATTTGTGTGTAATGAGAAACAAATGAGCTGAGCCCTCGGACTGTCCTAGCTTCCTGCTATGAGAGTTTCCAGGCTATGGCTTAAGAAGAGGAACCTAGCAGAACCCAGTGGTCTCTCTAGATTGAAGAAAGAGTGCTGCAAGATTACTAGAGAGGAAATAGGTGGAGGGAGCAGAAGAGGGAGGGAGGGATAGAGAGAGAGACAAGGATGAAAGGGAGCAATCCCAGGAATCACTCAGGATTAGGAAGAGCTCCTTTTCCAGAAACCCCATATAATATATGGACAGTGAGTATTAAGAAAAGTTTTACATCAGTAATGGAGACAAATTGACCATAGACTAATGCTGCTCTGGTCCCACCTAACAAATCTTAAAAAGCAAAATTTGAGGCAATCAAACTGCTTCAGAGTAACTTAACTGTGCTGTAGAATAATGCTCAAGAATATTTATAGACACAAAAATAGATCCAGCTTTCCAAAAGGTAAAATTTACAATGTGTGGCATCCATCAAAAATTACCAGGCACACAAAAAGCAGGAAAAGATGCTATATGATAAAGAGAAAAATCAATTATTTGATTTTTACTTAGAAATGATCAATGATAACAAATGATAGAAATAGTAGATGAAGACCTTGGAAAGGTTAATAAAATTGTGTTTCATGTTTGAAACAGTAGTAGAAAGATCAAGTAGAGACATAGAAAATAGAAAAAAGGATCCAAGTCAAATGTCTCAAAATGAAAACTAAACCGAGAAGAAAACTAATTGGCTTGGATTAATGGCACACTAAACACTGCAGATTCGTGAATGAAACAGCCACAGAAATCATCCAAAACGAAAGCGAAAAAACAAAAACCAAACAGCAAGTGAAGCCCAGAGCATCTCAGCAGGCCTGACACACGGGACTAGAGTCCCTGGGGGAGAACGGAAAGCAAACTTTGAAGAAATAATCACCAAAAGGTTTTCAATTTCGACTTTAAAAAAACTGTACAACTAAGAATAATCTTGATGATCCCCAAGCACAAGGAATAGGAAATAAACTAAACCAAGGCATTTGATAATTAAATCACGTAAAACTAGTGATTTTTTTTTAAAAAATCTTAAAACTACAAAGGGGAGATATGTTATTTCCAGGGAAAGAAGCAGTAGAATTGTATCAGCCTCCTTGTCAGAAACAATCCAAGTTCGAAGATGACAGCACAACGCCTTTAAATTACTGAAGGAATTGTTCACCTAGAACTTCATACCCAGCAAAAATACATTTCTAAAATAAAGAAGAAATAGAAACTTCTTTAGATATTGAAATGCTGGAAGAATTTGTCACCAGCAAACTTGAACTACAAAAGATTTTAAAGGAAGTCTTCCAGGTGGGAGGAAAATGATAGGAGGTGGCAATCTGGAGCTATCCAAACCAATGACGCGTACCTGAAATGGTAATTATGTGGGTAAATATAAAAACACCTTTTTGTTATTTTTTCAAATAAGGGTGCAGTAAACTGGAATACTGAAAACCTAAAACAAACCACGGAGGCTAGCCCAGGTTCCAGCGCAGGGTGGGCCCTCTCGGGGTGGCCCTAAGCCCAGGTAAAGGTGGCAGCCTTCAGCTCCTGGCCACCTGAGGGCACTGGTGGACTTTGGAAAGGCGATCCCATCAGCTGGGCCTACCCTTCCTGGACCACAAAATCACTCTCTAGGCCAGGGCTTTGGGCTTTCCGACAGCGAGGGCGGTGGAATTTCTAGGAGATGAATTACAAAATCCTGAAGGCCCTGGATAGACTACGGGGTGACCTGGGTTCATTTTTAGACTACCCATTAACTTATGATAAGACCTTGTTTGGGCACTTGTTGAGGGCCCTAGGACCCTCATTTGTAAAATAGAGGATAAAACAAGTATGTCTGAGGGCCCTCCCATTCCCCACACTCTGCAGTTCACGGGGTGTTCCCCTCTGATGTGCTATCTAGGACATTCTGCTTCAGCTCTGATGGGAGAGACAGAACCCCCTCTTCAGAAGGGTTACAGAGACAAGACTTCAAGAAATCAGAACCACAAAATCAAATTCACAAATTCACCATACAAAGCACTTGTTGTAATTTTTTAATTTAATTGTCTAGCCCAAAGCAAAGCAGATCAAAATAATTATACCAATTTTACAGGTGACAAAACTGAGACCCAAAGATATTAAGAAATTTGTCTAACATCAGAGTGATAAGGAAAGGAGCTAGCATCTGAGCCAAAGGTCATGCCCTGCCACATACTGTCAGGTTCTGGGGTCCCATGCAGGCGTCCAGAGCTCTGCACTGACCTTCTGGAGAAAAGCCTCTGTCTGCTGTTTTCTTCTTAAAATTACAGACTAATGCAGAAGAGTTCTTGCGGTCTTCAGGTTCAACCAGAAAAAGAAGTTGATTCAAAAAAATTTAAATGCTTAGAAAAAATCTCTTACATTTGGCCAGTTCTGTTCCTATGAAAGTGTACTCCAGTAAGGATATTATGGCTTAATGGTAATTTTAGAACTTACCCTAGGAAAGCACCTTGGATTTATGTGACTGCCCCGAGTGTTACCTCAGTTCTTCACTACAAATATAAGTGTTCATAATAAAAATTAATTTTCTTTAGATCATACTCATTTCCCAGATGTGGGCATTTCAGCACATGGTCATAGCCACGTACCATCAACTAATAAGAGTGGTGACTTTAACCCAATTCCAATATCATTTTCTTGTATCACTCTTCTAAGTCACCACCACCACAGCCTGTGTTAAGCAACCTGTGTGTATATTTGTTTATCGTGTGTATAATAACAGGAAAATGGTAAGAAAAATACCCAGAATAAGACAAGCTAGATGGAACAGTGGCACCATCAGCCAGAAGACCCCTTCCTTTCCTACAAAGACCAACTCCCAGAGCTTCTTGAGGGTCATCCCTACCTCCCTCCTCCATCATCCTCAGATTGGGCCCTTTCCTGTGTGCCCCACATGGCAGAGCAGGGCAAGCCAACTCCACACAGCTCCACGTACCATGTCTTTCATTCAGCCTCCCCAGAGCTGGACCTTACCTCACCCACCAGCCTCCCACCAGACAGGGAGGATCCAGGGAGTAGAAGTGGGGCCCCTGCACATTCCTCATCTTTAATGAAAGAAAAATATAATTGCTTCTCACCTGCTTGGGCCTAATTAACACCTGCATGGGAGTTTCGGTTGCTGACTAAGGGTACTCCTCCCTCGCTGAGGTTCCTGTAGGAAAATCTGCTGCAGCTTGTTAGAGGGGGGATGACAGGGCTAAGGTCAGGACAGAAGCAAGCATCCCTTCCTGTTTGAGCTCTGTCAGCATCTGGCGCTGAATCAGGAATGAGGCAGGCTGCCCAGCAGCCCTGTTTGGAAACTCTGCCATTCTATGACCTGCTCAGACCAGTCCTGAGGATCTCCAAACCCCTCTCCCATCATTATATTCCTCCTCTACCCAATCAGAAGAATCTCCAAAACTGTAACCCAAGGTTGTCCAGGGGGAACCTGCATCCACATCTAGTGCCGTTTAAACTTGAACTCAGCTCCTGGATCATTTTTTCAACCCTTACCCATTTCCTTCTCTTGGCAAAGTTCACACCTGTTGGAATTGTACAAAATTCATCTGAATTATTTGAAGAAGGAATAAACAAGCAAAGAAATAAACAAGATTATCACAGAGTGTGGTGAGCACCAGGAAGGGAGAAAATAAAGTGTGTCAAGCTTGACTGCAGACGGTGGTGCAGCCGCTCCAGTGGGTGACGGTCTGCTCTTTGGGGTAGTGTGGGGCGCATTTCCAGCGGGCGTCGCGTGGGTGCATTCCAGCCCAGCCCTTCACCTGCCTCCTTGTCTCTTCCCCATAACTCTTGTAACACTTTGACGTGTTTTATGTATAATTTTGCCTGCTGTTAAACTACTCGACTAGCACACAGCTCCACAAGGTTCGAGTTTGTATGCTCTGTTCACTGCTGTGTCCCCAGTACTCAGCATAAGGTTTGCAAGATGGCAACTACTTAATTAATGCATGTTGGATAGATTAAAGTGGTCTCCACTGATCCTCAGCTGGAGGAGTGTGAGCTGACTTCCCAAAACAGGAGCCACCCTTCCCAACAAATCCCTGGCCATTCTCAGAGAAGCCTTAGGCAAAGTCATCTCTTTGATCTTGCAGAAACAAGGTCTCAGTTCCTTTACCATAGCCAGGCAGCTGGGTCATAGTCCCCTGTACCGGGAGACATCAGAATCCAGAACCCAGACTGCTTGGAACAATCCTAGTCGCTTTTTTCCAGAAGGGGAAGTCGCCCTTAATTCTTCCCTTTCCTCCCTCCCCAAACATCAAGTTCTCACCATCCAGTTGCCAAGCTCTCTTTGAAGGAGCCCACACTCTCTCCTTCTCCTCTGCCATCTTGGGCCAGGGCAGGACCACTACAGTAGCCCTCTCTCATCTCTCTGCTCCTGCCTTCGGCTCTTCCAATTCAACCTCTATGCAGCATCTAAAGGCTTGTTCAAAATGTAAAATAAGAGTATCTCTTACCTGCCTCAAGCCCTCCCACAGATTTTTCTTGCTCATAGAATAAAATTCAGCTCACTGAACTTCATCTTCCACCCCTCTGGCCCTCACTGGCTGCACTCAAGTCCTGCTAGCAGCCTCTTTTCCCTTACTAGAACACACCATGTCACTCCCATTTGTTTTAAATGTTCCCCCTGTTTCTCCCTCATACTCATCCTCAGCCCTCTGTTCACACTGTGCTCTCCTAAGGGAGTCTTCTGCGCTGGCTCCCTGAAGGAGTAGCCCGCTTCCATGGTTACTTTGTGGCTCTGTGCCACACCACTGCAGTCACATCCTGCCTCATGCTTACTCGGTGGTCACTCTTCTTATTAGTGCCTTGTCTGTCCTCCCCACGTGAGTGGGGCTCCATCCGTGTGGGAGCCTTTGTCTCTCTAGTTCAGCTTCCTTCTCCCAAGGCCTGGCATGTGGCAGGTGCTTAATGAACATCCTTTTGAAGGAATGAGTGGAGAAGCCTCTTACTCACATCATCAGTATGCATAGTCGTGGTCATCACCACACACCAGCAAACACACACAGGCAGCACATGCTCAAGGTCACCGTGACCTTACCACTTTTGACATCCCTTCTTTGGGAAACCAACTCCTTCCCCACAGCAGGATCACTCTGTGTCCTGATGAGCCTCTGGGACTTTGCCTGTTCCTCTGACCAATGCCCTCTGCTGTCCCTCCTGGACCAGGTGATCTCTCCTCCACCTTCAAGGTGACATCCAAATATTATTTCTTCTCTGAGGAGCTCACAGGTCCTCAATGTACTCTCCCTCCCTCCAGTCACCCATGCTTTGTTATTCGGCTAACAAATGTATCACACTGTGTTCTTTGTTGCTGGTGCCTGTGCTTCTGTCTCTCAGGCAGGCTGTGGCATCTCACTAAGGACAGGTACCTATTCATTACTGTATTTCCAGGGCTTAATGGAGCACATGAGGATAGAAAGTGTCCATCTGCAGATTATGGCATTTCTGGGGAGGCCTGGCCCTTTAGGATGTGGCTTTCACAACTCTGTGACTATCTGGGATCTCTGCTACCTCTTAAATGTGATCACTTCCTGGTGGTCAAACCTCTCCAATCTCTCCTTCTATTTCTCCACACTCTGTTCAGAGTATCAGAGTTTAAAGCACCTCTTCAATTCCTGGCACACTGGCTCTCTTCTGTCTCCCCATGAGCTGGCCAGGCAGCGTCAGTGAGCAAACTGCTCTGCAGAGGATCTCTGAAGAGCTTGAGCTGGCCAGGCAGTGTCACTGAGCAGACTTTGCTCCGTAGAGGATCTCTGTAGAGCCTGAGCTGGCCAGGCAGCGTCAGTGAGCAGACTTTTCTCTGTAGAGGATCTCTGAAGAGCCTGAGGTGGCCAGGCAGCATCCGTGGGTACACTGCTCTGTAGAGGATCTCTGAAAAGCCCTTCCAACACTCGACCCTTACGTCCTATGCAACAGAAATGGGGGGCAGGTGTCTGGCCTATGCCAGGAGGACATGACTTTAGGAAATGTTATCCAAGATTCTTGAGGGTGGTGGTTTTTGGGAAACGGGTCACCTTTCAGTGTCCCCTGAAAATAGGAAGGATGAAAATTCAGCCCGGGGGTGACTCTGCCTCCTCCGCTCACACAGTTGCGTTGTAGACTGATGGCAGTGAGGACAGTATTCTGTAAGTGCACAATTGGCATATCCAGTCCCTTAGACACAGACAACAGTGAAACCTCTGAATTTCATGGGGCCACCAAGTACTTAGGATCCTCTCTTATGGCACTGGCCTTGGAGAAGTGTTATAGCACCACATGGTTGAGTCAGGAAAAGACCAAGAAGGCACCATTACAGGGTGACAACACATTAGGGCCTTAACTCCCCTTTCAGCACTCAAGCTGTATGTGTCCTGAGCATGAAAGGATGCTTCGCCAGCTCTGTGTCCCCAATTAAAAGGTGTGGCAGCCTGCAGCTCTGCCCCACCCAGGTGACCAGCAACAGCCAGTGGGCAGGGTGCAAAGGGGGAAGGCATGGGTTTGAGGTAAAACTGGTCTGAGTTTGAATCATGACACTCCCCTATCTCAGACTTCATTCAACAAACATTTATTGAAGCCGTTAAATGCAGCAGACACTGTTGTAGACCCTGGGAATAAGAGAAACACAACAGACATGGACTCTGGACAAATTACTTCAACCTGTGGGCATCTGGTTTCTCATCTACCATGGGATAATAGCTGCTCCTTAGAAATGTTTGGGAGGATTTATGAGCTAAGATATGTAACTGTGGACCATGCATACCATCATTGTGGCCAGTAATAAAGCATTTTAACATCAATTTATGAGAAAAGGCATACAGTTATTCAGATCCTTGAATGCAATGTTTACCCAAAGGAATTTATTCTAAGAGAAGCTTAAATATGAATTTGAGAAATGAAAAGGAAATAAAGTACATACTAAGCATATACGTTTCGCAGTCAGATGAAACGCCTAACATCTGTTAATTCGTGAAAATGAGCAGGAGCAGCCTAAATCTGGGGCAGTGGCATAATGAATAAAATCCTTATAGTCACTATAAAGTAATTATAAAGGCTGTGTGGCAACACAGAAACACGTGCCTGCGTCAGGTCAGGTGGAGAGCAGGGGACTGGGCATAGGCATGCGGATCATGGCAGCTATTTAAGGCCCACATGCATGGTCACAGCCACATACAAAATCAACCTGTTAGTTGTGACCCATGGGAACTGCATTAGTTTGTGGCATTAGGAAGGTTGAGAACCACTGCTCTAGAATGATGGCCTTATGGGTGACTCTTTGCTCTCCATTTGTTAAACTGTGGACTTTTCATTATTTGTTACATGACTTTTGTAGCAGTCCTTTTTTAAGGTCCTCTACTGGCGAGTCTTTCACTCTCTCTCACATGTCCTACCCATCCATTCTGAGAAGAACAGATAAAGATATTTTCATGTTTTCAAGTCTTGGTACAAAGTAAATATTAATTTGTTTTTTGATTTCAAATGGATTTAGAGGGTACAAGTGGAGATTTGTTACATGGATACATTTTATAGTGGTGAAGTTTAGGCTTTCTATGTATTATCACCCAAACAGTGTACACTGCACCTAAGAGGTGATTTTTTATCCCTCCCCACCTCTGAGCCTCCAGTGTCCATTATGTCACTTTCTATGACCATGCTCCCCCTTATAGCTGAGGACATGCGATATTTTGTTTTTGTTCTGAGTTACTTTACTTGAGATAAAGTTGCTGTCCCATCCAGTTGCTGTAAAAGACATTAATTCATTCTTTTTTATGGCTGAGCAGTCCACAATACACACATAGCCACACACACACCCATATTTTCTCCATCTAGTCCTCGGTGGATGGACACTTAGGTTGATTCCACAACTCTGCAGTTGTGAATTATGGCAGTAAATCTTTGAAGAGGCATGAATTGCATTCAATTTATTGTTATTTCCTGAAAAAGAAATGGAAGAGTTACACTTTTGTACTACTCACACCAAGTCTTCAGAAACTGCTCTCAGGAGTTAGAAACAAAGACTCTACTAGAGCAGAACCTCAGCATCACCACCAACCACAGGGTCCCAGGAGGGAAAACTTTACTAGAGCAGAACCTCAGCATCACCACCAACCACAGGGTCCCAGACTTAAAACTTTGAGTCTTTAGGAGGACCTCAGGTACCAGCTGACTTCCCACCTGTCCATCCATTGATTCCAGCAGTTACACATCCATCACATGCTGACCCCCTGCCCGTCCTTTCCTCTTTCCCGGTCTTCTGTTTACCATTTATCCAGTCAAGGGCATCACCACAACTCGTTAAGGAATTGAGTCTTTAGTTGGTTATTAATTTGAAAAGCCAAGGCCCAATTCCCAAATGGGGTCAATGACAAAACAGGACAGGAGCCCAGGAAGCATACTTCTCATCTTCTCTCGGCCCTGGTGGGCAGTTCAGCAACTGTTTCAACCCCCAGGCAGGCTCCCAAGGTCCATTACAGGAACAATAGGCCCAATAATCAGGCCACTATTTGTCACCAGGGCCCGCCCTTGTCCTTGTTACAGCAAGATTGCTAGCTGAATCCGAAAGGCATCCCAAGCATTTGCCGCCTCAGTCTGTCATAGCCTAGCCCCAAAGGTGGAGTGGGATAGGTTGTGTAGTATGTGCTTGTCAAGCTGCCAGAAGAAAACTTGTTAATCAATTAAATAATGGGCTTCAGTTACACAAGACTAGATTAGGACCTTCTTGATCCTGTACCAACTGCGGTTGATGAGGCCACTCTGCCCTGGATCTTCTTACCTTGCTTCAGGCCATCACAGTGTGTAGTGCTACTTTCATCCATACATGGGCCCAGATGGGGAACTTGAGTCTCATCTGCAGGGAGACTCATGTGTCCACAGAGGGAAGGAAAGAAGGAGCAAACACTTACTGAGTATGGGGCTCTGTGTGCGCCTGGCGTTAGGTGCTGGGGACCCAGGGAAAAACCCAGGACATTTCCTCCCTGTGAGGAAAAGAAAGTCTCTGAAGCAGTGTGGGTCTGTGTGGAAGGGGTAACAACCAGGCTCAGGACAGGGTGCGGTGACAGCACCGCTTCCATCCAGATGGGGTGCAGTGACAGCACCGCTTCCATCCAGATGGGGACAGAGTGCGTGACAGCTCCACTTCCGTCCAGACGGGGGCAGGGTGTGGTGACAGCACCGCTTCCTTCCAGACGGGGACAGGGTGCAATGATAGGACCTCTTCCGTCCAGGCCTGGACAGGGTGCGGTGACAGCACCACTTCCATCCAGATGGGGACAGGGTGCGGTTCAGCACCTCTTCCATTCAGACAGAAACAGGGTACGGTGACAGCACCGCTTCTGTCCAGACGGGGACAGGGTGTGGTGACAACCCCGCCTCCATCCAGACGGGGACAGGATGCAGTGACAGCACCGCTTCCGTCCAGATGGGGACAGGGTGCGGTGATAGCACTGCTTCCGTCCAGATGGGGTGCAGTGACAGCACCGCTTCCATCCAGACAGGAACACGGTACGGTGACAGCACCACTTCTGTCCATTAGGAATCTCAGAGGCTTCAGGAAGGGGCTACTTGCTCTCAGCTTGGCCAACCCCCCCCCCCAGACATGAGTGTTCCCTGCTGGATAAACCCTAGAGGAAGCATGAAGAGGGGTTTGCCATGGTTCTGGAACAGTTTGCTACTTGTGTGGGGTCTCTGAGGTGGTAGCGACCCTCTTTCACAGTGTAGCTCAGACTTGAAAATGTGAAGGTCCCTCTGGTCTTTCTGAAACACACCTTCAACCTTCCTACCTCTGGATCACTGCTCTTATTCTTCACATTTCCTAGAATTGTTCCAAGACACCCCCCACCACCAACTTACTATACTCCACTCCTGAGGCCTACTTCCTAGGCCACCTCTTCTGTGAGACCCTCCTGGAGTGTTACACTCCCAGAACTACCCTCTGCTCTCCCACTGCCTGGTGTCCACCCCCAGGTCCACACATTCTGGGAGGTTTGTGGGGCTGTCTCTTTCCATCCTTGCACCCCAGTAGCCCACCTGGTGGCTGGCACACAGTAGGCACTTGCCCCTCCCAGTGCTCACCTACACTCAGGTGACCCAGGAATGCCATCCAAACACACTTCCCACAAGGTTTAGCTCATTCCCATGGCAGGAAGCCACTGGTTAACTTAAGAAAAACAAGTCTGCGGAATTCAGCCAGCTCTCCAGCCGGCATGCCACAGACCAGCCACCACTCCCAACATACACTGTGTTTTCTCATGTTTACCAGGAAACTTAGACACACAGGGTACAGCCAGCAACCAGCCATCCAGAGGTGGTTGGCACTGACAGCCCTCACCATACCCCAGGCACCAGAGCACCAATGACCTGCAGGGGCAGAGAAGGGGAGTGGGAGGAGCTTACTAATCACCAAAGATGAGATAAGATTGTTTATTTTTAATTAATTTAAAAGGCAATCCAATTGATGGAATTCACCTTATACTTTCCTGACTTTCCTGTATAGCCAGGTACAAAGTAAAGAAAAGAAAGAAAGGAGAAAAAAAAGGAAAGGAAAGGAAATTTTAAGACAGACTGAGTGGAAACAGCAAAGGCTTATGCCTGTAATCATGGATTGATGTTTACTGTAGGATTACCAGTAGGTCCCAGCCTGTTCTATACCCATGTAGTCACTTTTGCATGGGAAATAAGGAGGGATTAAGTGTGGGGAGATGAAGTGGGAGAGCCCTGGAAGGGCAGAGGGTGGGGGACTGCAGAGGTCTCAGAGGGGCTGCCAGGGAACAGGTGTCACCAGCAGCAGAGACCCCCAGGGGCCACCTTCCCCTTAGTTGCCCCTCTCTCCCAGCCCCAACTTCGGATGCCAAGGCCTCACCCCTAGGGGTGTTCTGTCTCGCTAGCTATTCTGCCCTGCATAGGAACACAAGATTCTGCCTCTTATTTGGAAAAAACAGGGCTGGAGGTGATTTTCATCAAAGGAAATTTTATTTGGAAAACCAAGAGGAATGTAAAACAAAACAACAAAAGAGAGCCATTAGGGAGGGGCAGAGGAGAGAAAGTTGCAGGGACCCTGCCCTGAAGCAGTGAGGACTGGATGCAGGTGGGGTTGGCCAGTACGTGGAGCCCAGGACCCAGCCTCTATCTCTGTACAGACCCACTGCCCTACCCCACAGAGTGCTGCCCCTGAGAGAGGATACCTGAGAAGGGTGAGGTCCAGGTCTTCTCAAGGATAAACGTGCAGTGTCCTCTCCATGGTGACTCAGCTTTTGGGAATTTCCAAGTTCTGTGAAATCTGGTAGGTAGTTCTATAGGGGCTGGAATAGCATCTCCTGCTTGATTCAGACTAGCCAATCAGAAGAGTACCTGTGGGTTGGAACTTTTTGACTGTCGATAAAAAGGGAAAGACCAAGCCAGTCCAGGAGTGTGGCTATTTGGAATTCTATGCCCTAAGCTCCTGGCTGATAAATAAAGTCCTTCCTCTTATAAACATGGTGTTTGGCTGCTCTTTCTTTCCATTGGGCCTCATCTTCCTGAAACACCCTCTCCCCCCGACATAGTCCAGCAGATGCACAGGAAACAATGTGCTGTTCCTCACAGGGCTCTGAACAGAGAGCTATTCTGCCCACCCATTCTGAGCCCCAGAAGCCCTTTGGTCTCCCGTCCAAGCCATCGTCTGTCA
This sequence comes from Galagoides demidoff, assembly GCA_963574575.1. Taxonomy (NCBI): domain Eukaryota; kingdom Metazoa; phylum Chordata; class Mammalia; order Primates; family Galagidae; genus Galagoides; species Galagoides demidoff. The sequence continues at coordinate 15,419 of CAUYQV010188051.1, forward strand.
AGAGAGGAGCCAGCTGAACTGTCTCTTCTGCTGCCTCCCTGTGCTCTTACCAAGAGATGCCCACTGCCAGTGCCCTGGACTGAGGGGTCAGCCTGCTCCTGGTGCATTTCTCTGATCTCAGATTCTCCATCCAGACCACATGCTCATGGGGTCTTGTCTTGGACCATCCTGGCAGTCACCCCTCAGGCCCTCCTGTCCTGCCTTCTGTGCAAGACTTGCTGGAGCACATCTCCCAGGCAAACCTCTGCTCAAGCCTGGGCACTGCACACCTCCCTGCAGGGGTGCCCTCACCCGCAGCCTCACTCTGGATCTTCAGGTCAGTGGCACAGGGCTCCACCTTTAGTGCTGCCCCAACCTGCTGTCCCTCACACCTTCTTCATACTCCCCACCCACCCCCCTCTCCCAAAGTCTGAAGATTCCTTTTCCAGTCCCAGCTCCACCATGCAGCAAGCACCTGGTTTATTTACAAAACAACTCTGCACCATCCAGGAACAAGTCACCTTTGTAAAGTAGGAAAAACAATCCCAACTAACTCAGAGGATGGAATGAGGGAGGGTATGGGTAAAAGAGCCTCAAAACCATGACTCTGGGTGTAGTTGGTTTACTTGGCCTCTGCAGCAGCCTGGCTGGCAGCCTTGCTGTCTGTTTGCACTGACTGAAATGTTCCTCTCTCTGGCTCTGGAGGGGCAATGCTTCCGGAAGTGGCTTCTCTGTGGCTCCCTGGTTGCCCCTCCTGTTGCCTGTGTTCTCCAGGGCCAGTGGCACGCAGAGGCCACCTGCCACATGGCCACAGGCCCGTGGAACACTAGGTGGCAGCCGGCCCCAGATGCTCAGGGGAGGACTCAGCCTGCTGGGGCAGAACACCAAGCTAATGAGGAGAGCCCAGGCACATCTGCCCAAGTCCACAGCTGCCTCCTCTTTGGTGCCTGTCGGCAGAAGGACACAAAGAAGGCTCCCTGTTGCTAAACTCAGGCAAAAGCCTTGGAGACAAAGGGCAATCTGGGCTGACCTGGAGCCAGCTCTTCTACCGACCAGGGCTTCCCTCATGTCACACAGAATGATGCCCTGGGGAGCAGGTAGGATTGGCTGAGGTCAGGGTGGCACCAGAAGGGCTTGTTGTGGCCGCCTCTCAGGTGGGAAGGATGCTTTGCCTACAGTGCCTGAAAATCCCTGTGGATAGTGGTACCTGGAGGTGCCCCTGGGATCCTGTTCAGGCCGGGGACACAAGCTTTCAATATTTACCAAGCCTCTCTCTGCGTGGCCTCCTTGCCCTCAGCATACCAGCATGATCGATCCTCTCCCATTTTAAAATAATTCTTCCTCATCTTTCCTCTCTGTTCACCACCCCTCTCCTTGTTCTTACCTTTTTTGCCTGATCACTCCATCGCTCTGCCTCACTGTCAGTGCCCTACACCCCAAGTCTCTCTCCTGCAGCTCAGTGCTCTGGCACAGGTCACACTCTCACTTTGCCAGCACCAGGTCCCTCCTGCTTGTATAGTGCCACACCTCTTTGATGCAGGCCATATCTGTGCCCTCTCCTTGACACACTCTGTCACTGCCTTGCTCCAGCCCCATTGAAAGCTTCTTCTGGATCTGCTTTACAGTCTGCTCCATCCCAATACCCTCAACCAGGACTTCTATGCCAAAGATTTCCAAACCTCAGCCTTAGAACCTGTCATCCTTTTCTCCTGGGCCCTGTGTCCATCTGGCTTACTGTGCTCAAGAATGACCTTATCTCTCTGCCCCTCACCCTGAGTCAACCTGTTGTTTTCTGACTCAGCAAAGAACATATCAAGGGACCCAGGAGGTGCCAAAGTCAGACCATCGGAAGTCACTTTTGACTGCTACCCTGACCCACACTATCCACATCATTGTGATAGCCAGGACTTGTCATTCCTGCCCCCTCAGTACCTCTCAAATCTGTCCCCCACCCTGGCCACAGGCCAAGTCCTCATCAACTCTTCACTGAGCCACTAAAACAGACTCTGAATTGTTTTCCTGGTTTTTGTTCCTGCCTCTCCTCCATCCCCACCACCCACTCCTGCATTGTCCTCACTTTGAGCCATTGTCTTTATAAAATACAAAGCTAAACAAGTTATTCCTATGCCCCAAATTGTCAAGATCCCATCCAAATGCTACTGCAGAGCCCCAAAGAACCTACCTGCCCTGACCCCACCCGCTTCTTCAGGTGCACATCTTAGCAACCTTCACCACCACTCCCCCAAACTCTGTCTCTCTCGGTGCCATCAAAGTGCCCCTGCCTCACTTCCCACTGCACCTTGGTCTGGATCACTTCTGCCTCCTTTTTGTGATCTGAGACTCAGTTCAAGATTTGTCAGCTTTCCAACCCTCGTCCTGTGCTGGGTGCTCTTCTCCACACTTTCTGAATTAAATGACTCAGTGTTGTGATTGTGTGATCACGTGCTATTAGACACATCTTGCGGAGAACACCTGCATTGTTTTTGCCTTTGGGTCCCCACCATCAAGTTCATTACCTGACACAGAAGGGGTTAGGTACAAGTTTGTTGGATGGGTAGACAGATGGATGGAAAAGTAGAAAATCATTGTCCAGGACAAGTTCCCTGCTTATTCAGAGGTGAACTGGTATTTTGATTCCTCCCTTAATGCCAAGCCTGTGATATCATTACCTGAAGCCAGACCCAAGACCTCTGCCAATGAAAAAGAAGCCAAACTCTATAAAATAATTTAAAGAAGTTTATGCTGGGCCAAATTTGAGGACCGTAACCTAGAGCCATATCCAAGAAGCCTTGAGCAAGTGGACTCATGGTGGTGGGTTACAGTTTGGTTTATCTGTTTCAGGGAGACAGAAATCACATGTCAAGTCATAAGTCAATCCATGGAAGGCACATCTCTGGGGCCCACATGCTGGGATAGCTCAAGGGGGTATTTCAGATCATAGGTGAGTTGGTTAAAAAAATAAAGTCTAAAGGCTTGGGATGTTTTAAGTTGGTAAGAAATTCTGTTAATCAGAGAGAAGCCACCAGACTCATACCCAGATGCAGATGATTTACTATGATTATTGAGGACCTGTAGGTGGGTCTTACACAGCCTTAGGCCTGTCAATGAGTCATAGAAGATGTCTCCAAGAAGGGGGGCATAATGAGGCCTGTCCGACCTCCCTTCTCATGTCTAGCAACTCAGCTTAGAGTATCCCCTTGGCAAAGAGGAGTTCCATGTAGTCAGCTGGTGGGAAGGAACCTTAAAATTTCATTTTAGTTCACAATCCTCCTCTTCTGGCCAAGATCCAGGGGAGCCAGCATTGGCTCTTACTTTGTCCCCTCTGTTGCTAGGGTGCTGTGGCTACCTATTCCGGGTCTATCCAGGCCCTCGGTGGGACCCATGTGGCCAAGAGAAATGAAAAACAAAAATTGCTGACAGCCAATTGAAGGTCTCAAGCCAGAGAGGACTAGGGTGGACAGACTCTCATCAACCCTTTAAAACATTCTGAGAATGTCAAAGGCAAGCCTGCAGAATTAATTCACCTGTAAATACTGAGCTACTAAATTTTTGGATTTACTTGCAACCTTGTAGCAAACATAAACATTGTTAACCATTTAAGCTAAAGAATTTAGAGACTTCTGTTGTGTCACAATATTTTAATCTCTTTTATAATTTGTCCCAAGGTACCTAATAAATTTCTTGCTACATTTCCTTTTGTATAACCCCCATCACCATGAACAATTATACTCAGGAAGCTTTAAGTCTGTGAGAAGCAAGAAATTTTTTTATGATTAGGATGGATATTTGGACCAGCTATTTTATAATAGCTATAATACATATAAAATAATAGCTATTGATTAGCTACCTTGGGACAAAGTTTCTCATTTAGTATTTGTTTAGGCTTCTGTGTGCCCATCCTCAATCTGGAGGGTACAAACTAAGTCTGTCCCTCAGATTCAGCCTCACACTCTCACATGCCTGCTTCTTCCATGGCAGTCCCTCAGACCTGGGGGGAAGATGTTTGTGGTTTTAGCTGTGGTTTTAGCTCTAGTTTTAGTAGTTCAGTGTTGGCAACTCATAACAGGTTAGGCCTGGAAGGATTCAGTTGTTTTAAATTCTGGTAAACTTGCTATTTACTTAATATTTGTCATGACTCTGGAAAACAAAGCAAAAGAATAAGTAATATTTTAAATAAAAAAACCATAATAAATATTTTAGTTCTTTCCATGACATCTTATGAAAGAAGCAAATCTTGGACTATAGCTAATTATAAACTGTTTAAGAAGAATCAAAGCAAAATAATAATAGTGGATAATAAAAATCTTACCATAGTCATGGTTAAAGATGTATATTTTGTGGCTCACAATTTAACATATACATCTGTAAATGTATATGTTAATTTTAATATTCAGTATATACCAATAACAAAAGATTAACACAATTCACTCTTGAACACCTCTTGTAACTGTAGAAGTCAAATGTGACTTAAGTATTAAAATTTTAATAGTTTTTTTCTTTCTTTAAATGTGTATACATTTTTAGCACCCTCTGTATAAATATTAATATTATTGATAATATAGGCAAAGGAATATTAGAATTTTAGGAATATCATATAGTTTGGGAATAGATATTTATAACATATTCATATAAATACTTCCCAAAGATAATTAAATGCCATGCCATAATTGACAATGCTTTCCTAACACGATTTAATATGTCAGTAAGCCCAGTAAGTTTCTCCTAGACTTTAGTGGCTTTGTTATTAAAACTTACTTTGAGGTTAAAATATAATTTTGTTTTTGCATTTATAATTTTATTTTTCAAAAGTTTGTCAAATAGTGCAGGTTTTAAACATTTGTTTTAAATAGAATCATGAGTCACTGTACACCAGTTGTCTCCGTTTAGCCAAGAGTGACAGTCATCAGAAGACTTCAAAGGAAATCCGGGAATTGAGACAGGTGTGAACCACAGCTCCTGCGGTTTGGTTTTTCTAGTTAGTCAGAAACCTACAGACAACACAGGGATTATCTTCATAAAGCATAAACTCTTTGTTTCTGGCCAGTTACCAAAAAGGAAAAAATAAAACAAAACAAACAAACAAAAAACCTTCTTAGTGTGATTGTTTTTGTTTGTTGGTTCTTCATGGAAGACCCATCTGGATAACTTGGAGGTAAAACCTGATGAGAAGGGCACATGCCAGGGTGTGTGCAGGGTGGAGCATGAACAGTATAACACAGGGACGTGAATAAGAAACATCAGCACTTCAAATGGGACACGTGACTCTCAGCAACAGCCTAGGAGATTTCCTGGCCATATTTAATACAGATACACCAAGCAAGGTCAAGAGTACATCAACATTATATTAAGATATATTGGAGGAAAATATGGTTTTCTCAAACCTTCAAGATAAAATATTCTAACATCAGACCATAATAGCAGACGTAGAACCAGAAGGGGAGAAAAAATTACAAGAGGTGACAGAAAGTTGCAGGTGACAGTTACCAACCCAGCTCATTTAAAGGGAAAAGCTGAAATCAGTAAGACACAGACGAAGTTAGGATTTAAGATATGTCTGCAAATTTTTTTCAATTAAAAAGGAAATAGCTTATAGAATTAAAATGAATATATCATGTAATTTCATTAACAGAAAATTAATACTTTAAGAAATCTTTGTTATTTCAACTAAAAATTCTCTTTTTGAATTATAGCCAACTTGATTCATACAAAATTCCTTCCTAGATTTGCATCTCTAAAATTTATCCCAATGTGCACAGGTCATCTATAGCAGACTTATGCTTGCTGTTGTCCTAAATTCCCCTTTTCTGAAATACCCAGTTATTTTAGGACAAAAGACCTAATATAGACAAACTAAAGTACAAGTGCATGAGAAGGCAAACTGCGCCTCTCCTTCTGTCCTCCCTGTCTCCTTTTGCAGTTTATTCAAAAGGTGAACAAAAATCTTTTGTTATTCGTATTAAAAATATGAAAATCTTTTTCAAAAGAGAAAATCAAATTTTACCTTTGCATTGGTTCATTAGTGGAAAAACTAATTTTAACAAAACCTCACAAACAAATCCATCTAATTTTGATCAATTTTACTGTAAGTTATGATTTCTTTTTTTTGAGACAGCCTCAAGCTGTCCCCCTGGGTAGAGTGCCATGACATCACAGCTCACAGCAACCTCCAACTCCTGGCTCAAGCGAGTCTCTGCCTCAGCTTCCCAAGTAGCTGGAACCACAGGTGCCCGCCACAACGCCCGGCTATTTTTTGGTTGCAGCCATCATTGTTGTTTGGCGGGCCTGGCCAAGAATTGAACTCACCACCTTAGGTGTATGTGGCTGGCGCCTTAGCCACTTGAGCAACAGGCGCCAAGCCGTAAGTTATGATTTTTATAAACCTTTTAAAACCTCTATTTTGAACTTTTATATTCATTTCATTTTCATCATTTACTTTAATTTAAAACAGTTTTAAAGCTTATAAATTAGACAAAATTATCTTTTTTAACAAAAACTATTTCTATGTCTAATAACCTTTTGCTTCTCTTCTATCTAGTCATTTTAATAACATATACAGGGCATCCATAAAGTTTGTGTGCAATTTAAAATAGTTGCTCATCATACCAATCTTCAGAGAAACCTGGGAAGTTAAAGTAACCTTGATCTCTTATCAGTCCCTAATTTTATTAGCCCTCAAAAATGTACTTAGTTTTTATATCATATAAAAAAAAGAAAGTGTGTAAACTTAGACTTATGTTTAATAATAATGCTTTAGTATTTTATCTTATAAATGACTTGGACATATCATGATCAGCCTTTTTAACTTAATATAACATGACTTTAAGATTCTAAATAAATTCTAAAATTCTAATAAATTTACTTAGATTATCATTTTAAGTTATTTTTCAGTTAACCATTTTTATACCCTATGAATTAGATATATAATGCAGCCCGGGGATCAATATATAGTTTTAATTACTGCTTTTAAACTCATAAATTCTACTAAGAAAGAAACAAACATAAGTATTTTAATAAGACTTGTTATTTTAAAAAATGTAACTTCTTTCCTAAGTTTTATAAATGTAATAGAGGTTTTAGAATATATCCTATTTACAGATGTTAACTAATTAGATCCTTCCAAAACACTACATCCCAAAACAAAATCTATTGACAATGTAGGAATCAAAGTGTCCCTGCCCATCTCCCCCCAAAGTTTAGCCAACCTGTAGGGAGCCAGGACCACTGTTCCCATAAAGGTTCATTGAAAATTTATTGATATGAGGCAGATTAATTAATAGGAGAAAAAATTACAAATTTATACATGGAAGCTTTGAGAATAAACACTCAAAGATACAGGAGAAATTGTCCATTTTTTTGCTGAGAGTCAACAAAGCAAGGGTAGTCATGTAGAAGTATGGTCGGATCTAATAATGGAGCAGGTTGAGCGGCAGAACCCAGCAAAGCCTGAACACCTCAACACTGTCTGACCACAGTGAACATTCCTTCCTTCTGGGTGTGGGCAGAGCACTTTCAGGAATGGAGGTTTTATAGTAGGTCAGATGGTTAATTTGTGCCAGTTTTTACACTGAATAATTTTAGGTTTTATGGGTAGTTTTCACAAAAAGAGGTCCTGGCTTTTATGACCTTCTGTGGAAAAGAGGGATCCTGACCCTCACAGCTAGCTTTAAGGAGGTGTGGGTCAAGAGGCAGGGAGACAAGGGGACTCAAAACTTTTGCTTCTGAGACTTTCCCTTTAGGGTAGTTTTCTCAACCCCATCAACATGATGTCACTTGACTGTAGATGGAAAAAAAGCCCTCAGCACTCATTATAGCAGCTCCAACAATGACACAGAGTTGCAGCAGGTTTTTTTCCTTACAGGAGGATTAGGATTAAGCTGTTTTTAAAAAACAAGCTACATAGTCTCAAAATATTTTCCAACTTGAGTACAGGCACTATTTCCAAAGAGTAAGAGTGTTTTGAGATTCTCTTTGGATTTTAACAATCATTGTTTTATCTTAAAATAAATTACTATACACAAATTAACAGCTCAGGATTTTTTTTTTCTATAGGCAAAACTTTGCTATGGCAACATACTATACTAATTAGCTAGTAAGCCAAGAGTGAACAAGACCAAGGGAAAGCTAAAGCTTTGAATTTAAGTTTTGCATCTGTAATTTCTAGGACATCTTTGAATCCCTAATAGTAACTGTTCATATTAGATGGTAGGAAGAGTAAGTTGTAACACATTTTATGAGTACCTTTCTACAGACATTGAAATCAGTGGGAGAAACTATATCTGCAGCTAGTTTTAAAAGATCAAGCCCAAAATATTTTCATAAGCCTTAGACTATTAGGTTTTTATGCTTTATTTACCTGATGTTTTATTTATTCCAATTTGCTGACACTAATTTTTTTGTGTAGACATATCTATGCTTTTACTAAATAAGAAACTTAAAATTAAACACACAGGTATTTTTGTTGATAACTCAAAAGATATAAATAGTATCATTAGACCCACAATATTAAATTTACCTTAACTTATCAAAAATCACACAACCCATCATTTTTTCTTTGGCTGGGTTTATAGATTTTTGTTTTTTTTTTGTTTGTTTGTTTTTGCAGTTTTTGGCTGGGGCTGGGTTTGAACCCGCCACCTCCAGCATATGGGGCTGGCAACTTACTCCTTGGAGCCACAGGAGCCGCCCTGGGTTTACAGTTTTATGACCCTTGTGTCAAAAGCCCAAGAGTTTGAGGTTGCTGTGAGCTATGATGTCATAGCACACCTACCAAGGGCAACAAAGTGAGACTCTGTCTGAAAAAAAAAAAATGATTACCAAGTTCAGATGAATTAGAAAAACATTTGGATTTGTTTATGAGTGCTTCCTTATTTATAAACCAATTTGTGCCATGTAGGCACAAACACATAATACATGGACATTCACAAAACATATCACTCACATACAGGCAAAGTTGCAACAGACTTTTTGAGATCACACAAGTTCATGAACTCATCCTACAAAAAGTGCTACATACCTCATTGCTGAATATCATTATTGGCACCTTTGAAGTGCTCCCATTGGCCATCTGGTGACTACAGTGATTCTCGTACCTCAAAAACCTACCCATGAGATGGTAAAAGACAACTGGATCCAAATTTCTTCTGACAAATTCGGAACTTGTTCACGTGGCAAAACTTCAGTTGCCCTGATAGGGAACCTAATTATGCCTATGGATCCAAGTTTTTGGTAAAGCAATATTCATGGCAATTTGATTTAAACAATGTTTTTGACCCTTTTTTTCCTTCAGTTTAAAATGAGTTTTCAATGTCAACATTTTAATTACAGCTGTTGGCACAATCTCCAGTTACTCTTCATTTGGTGATACCAAAAACAATTATCTCATAATCAGGAGAAAAAGTTAGCAGGTTTAGAGTGGGCAGAAAAGAAAAAAGAAAAGACCAGCAGTCTGGGAGACTGGATAGATATTCTGACTCCACAGTGGCAGGTCATCATTTTAGCTATGAATTTCCTTGATACAATTTTCCCTTCAGTAAAATCTTGTGCATGAGAATTGGCCATAACCAGCTGGAGTCCCAGAAACCCTGGCATGACTTTGAGTCTTTCCATTTACACAAATGCTTGCTAGCAGAGGTGCCATAAGGAGGGCATTGTCGTTATCTTTGCTCATTTTTAAGGAATTTGTTTCCCATTTTTCTTTTTAAAAAGCAACCAAATTCTAGCTTAGAACTAGGTTAGAGTGTGCTGACTGTGGGCAGGGCTCCAGTGTGTCACCACCGAGTAGTTCCCACACTTAGTTTCTCTCTTTGGGGGTCAAAAAGCTGAGTAATCAGCTCCTACATGTGGAAATGTCACCAGATAAAGAGGGTCTGGCCACCTATCACTGTCAGTAAAACAGCAGAGACAGGGACAGGTCCACCAAACTTTATGTCAGAAGGCAGGCAATTTTTAAGAACGGTGAAAGTAGCCTCTCCAAGACTGTTCTGTTCTTACATTCCCCAAATCACAGTTTTATAGATGAAAGTTCAAAGTAGAAGCCATATTAACCCTTATCTTAAACAACAATAATAGGCATAACCTATGACCCAAAACAACATTCCAATTCAAAAGTTAATCTCCTAAATCAATTGCCCTAAACTACTCAAGATATATACACTTTTAGGGTAAAGCTGAATTTACAAAACAGCAGGAATGGGAGGCATGAGGTGAAGCTTGCATAGGACCCAACAGAGCAGACCAGCTGTGTCATCTCAGCCCCACCCTGAAAGCCTCCATCTTATTCTTACTACATGCACTTTCAAATCCCAGATGAGCTTTCTATTAATTAGTTTTGTTGGGGAATTCCCTATAATAGGGCCACTTGTGCTACAGGAAATTGCCCCAGGCAACTCCTACTCAGGCTCCTGTCACCCAAAGGTGCCTATTGGCTGGTATGGGGGGAGGGAAATAAAATGCCCTTTCTCTTCAGAGCTGAGGAACTCAGTCTCTAATTTATCTATAAACAAGTCAATTTGGTTTCCTCTTTAGCAAATGTGCAAAAAGCCCTGAGAGGGCCAGACTAGCTCCATTTTGTTGAGACTAGCTCCATTTTGTTGTTTACTGCAACTGCACAAACCCCACTCCTAGCTGTTTACTGCACAAGCCCCTAGCCCGCAGGGTCGCACCCTGCAGCTCCCCCATTCCATTCTTGGTTGCTCAGCCGTAGCTGTTGCCTTGTTAACTGAGTCACCTTAGGCAAACAGCTACCACATGAAACAATAAGTTTCTATTACCTTGAAATACAGGTATCTCCCTCCAGCCACCTAATCAGGCTGCCTCAACTCTAGCCCCTGGTTAAGAAATCCCTCCACCGCTCACCTGTACCAATCCAAATCCTCCTTTACTAGTGAAATCATCAACCACCAATCAAAGATGTAACTTTATTAATGAAAGCATTAACCACCAATGAAAAGTGTACTCATACCCTTCTTCCCTTCTTGCTTTCTGTACCCC
>CAUYQV010188058.1:0-27770 GCA_963574575.1 Galagoides demidoff
GTAGATAATGCTTTTGTTTCCTCATAAAATTGATATATTTGTCCCAATGTTATCTTCAATGATTATGTCAATGTTTTGCCTATAGTTGATGTTCTGTAAATATTCATGGAATAAAGGAGCCTGAAATAAAAAAAAAAAAAATTTCACGAAGGGTAAGGAGAGTGGGAAGCAGGGAATTAAAGAGATTACAAGTTGCTCCAGAGAAATGAGTCCAACCTCCCTCCCTCACCACTACCCACCAATTTCATGGATGGAGAAACCAAGACCCAGAAAAGGGGAATTCCCTGAAGACCACACAAAAGCTTAGTGCAAGGTCAGGTGCTGTGACTCACGCCTGCAATCCTAGCACTCTGGGAGGCTGAGGTAAAGGATAGGTTGACCCCAAGAGCTTGAGGTTGTTGTGAGCTATGATATCACAGCACTCTAAAGGCACTCTATCAAGGGCAACAAAGTAAGACTCTGTCTCAAAAACAAAATAAAACAAAAAGTTCGGAAACAGGACTCAAATCTCTGCTGCCTGGACAGAGATCCCTTCCCGCTTCCTCACCAGTTAGCTACCCAATTCCAGCGGCGGTAAGAACCTGAGGAATCTGGCTCGGTGCCTGTGGCTCAAGTGGCTAAGACACCAGCCACATACACCAAAGGTGGCGGGTTCGATTCCAGCCCTGGCCCACCAAATAACAATGACGGCTGCAACCAAAAAATAGCTGGGTGTTGTGGTGGGCGCCTGTGGTTCCAGCTACTTGGGAGGCTGAGGCAGGAAACTCGCTTAAGCCCAGGAGTTGGAGGTTGCTGTGAGCTGTGATGTCACAGCACTCTACCCAGGGGGACAGCTTGAGGCTCTGTCTCAAAAAAAAAAAAAAAAAAAAAAGAACCCGAGGAATCGGCAGGTTCCTAGATGCCAAAAGATGGGTTTGCTACCAACCAGAGATAGGTTACTAAGGGTGGACAAATGCTGCTAGGAACAACCAGCCAAGGTCCGGTGGACAGGTTTGGATATTCACACTCAATAACCCAGCACACACATGGGACTTTTGCAAAAAAAGGTAGCTTCTGGGGGAAATAGTTTGCCCAAAGCCACAATGCAGCCAAGCAGGAGATACGGGGGTTTGAACTCAAGCCTTCCTAGCTCCAAAGCCCAAACTCTTTCCACACACAACTCACACTACCCAACACTCCCCACACTATCCAACAGGCCCCCAACAAGAAGTCCCATAATGTTTCTTCATTACAACACAGCTGACCACTAAAACTGCTATTCATCAACCCTGAGCCTCACACCAAACAAGCCCCTTTGTCTTGCCCACCAAGCTTCCATGGCTGGGAGGGGACAGAGAGCCAGGAAAGAGAGGGGAAGAACCAAGTTCCTACTCAAAAGACAGCCACCATTCTTCATTACCTCCTGGTTCAGAGGACTTTGGACTGAGTTCCCTAAAATCCCAAAGCTAAATGATATCTTACCTGACCAGTGAGGAAACTGAGGCCCAGACAGCATAGGTCTCTTGTTCATCCAAAATCCTGACAGATCCAGAGTTGAAACCCAGGCACTGACTACAGTGTCATGACCAGCTTATCCACCACTTGAACATGCACACTCACTTCTCGAAGAGCTTTGTGTAGGGCTGGGCACGGTAGTTTATGTCTGTAATCCTAGCACTCTGAGAAGCCGAGGTGGGAGGACCCTTTCAATTCAGGGGTTCAAGAACAAACAGCCTGAGCAAGAGAAAGACTCTGTCTCTACTAAAAACAGAAAAATTGTCTGGGTGTGATGGCAGATGCCTGTAGTCCCAGCTATTTGGGAGGCTGAGGGGAAAGGATCGCCTGAGCCCAGGAGTTGCAGGTTGCTGTGTGCTATGATGCCATTGCCCTCTAGCCACGGTGACAGACTCTGTCTCAAAACAAACAAAAAACCCTCTGTGGGTCCCCAAGTTCAGGATGCTTACAAGCCAATCTTTTCTTAGGGTAGACTCTCAGTAAGACAGCCACATGAGAAAGCAAACCCCTGACATCATCACCTCCCTAGCACCTGGACTCCAGGGTACCAAAAAGACTCCTCAAGGTATTAGGGGGAAATTCAGAGAATCAGACAAACAGGAAGTGTAAGTAGTCAGAACCAAGATCAGATTTGCCTCCAGACTTCTCAACAACTCCCCACCTCCCCAGGGATCCAACTGGCCTCCAGATTATAAAACCCCCCAGTGACAGTTCAGAAAAAAAGACTATGGAAGCAGAAAGTATCTCCCTTCTTCTCACCTAAGTCTGGACCAGGTGAAGACAGGTGAAGAGAAGTATCCTCTGCCTCCCTTTGTCCCAGTAAGAAAGAGGACAGAAAGCCTCTCGGTCATTGGGAAGGGCAAGTTTCACAAGCTTGGAGCTTCACTTCCACGTTATGATGGGGGTAAGTATAAGGGAGGGGTTGCAAAGGGGGAATGGAAAGAGATCTTTTTTGAGTACCATGGCATCACAGGATCTTCCTCTACAACCACAGGAATGTATTGCTCCCTATTTCTGTGAAAGAAGGGGTTTTACCTCAACCAGGAAAGAGAAGAAACTCTTGGCATTACCCTGTGAATCCAGATGATTTATCCTACGAGAAGTAATAATGAGTGGGGAGGGACCTAGAACATGGTGCTCAAGACAAGGCCCTGGCCCCTGTAAATACAGAAAGATTTACCTGAGCTAAGAGGAAAGGGAATGTAGAATTTCCCCAGGGTGGGAATACCCCAAACCCCTTCTCTGTCTCTGGGAGGAAATATGCTTGTCAAAAGCAATTTACAACTTAGAATGTTTCCCTGGTCCTGGAGGTGAGAAGCAAGCATAGTACAGTCTAGTTCCAGAGAAGAAGAATCAGACTCCATATCCCCAGGACCTGACAACTGTCTCATAGAAAGTAAGGGGACCGGGTGGTGGGAGGGTGACTGGAAAGATCACCTATATGGTCTGCCTAACAAGGGTACAAGTGAACTTTTCTAGAACTAGAGTATAAATGTTTTAACACACTAACTAAGTAAATGACACAAGGTCTATGTTAACCAGTTTGATGAAAATATTTCAAATTGCATATGAAAACACTACACTGTACTCCATGTTTGCATTAATGTATACATCTATCATTTAATTAAAAAAAAAGAAAGTAAGGGGACCTTGGCAGGCTCAGAATAAGGGGTTCTTAGGACCCCGAAGAGCACCCAGGTCCCTCTGTCCAATGGGGGAGGTTCTGGCCACACTGAGGATCAACTCATGTTCCTTTCCTTGGTTAAAAAGGATTGCCTGGGCAGCGACTGTGGCTCAGTGGGTAGGGCTCCAGCCCCATATACCGAGGGTGGCTGGTTCAAACCTGGCCCCGCCCAAACTGTAACAAAAAAAATAGACGGGTGTTGTTGCAGGCACCTTGTAGTCCCAGCTACTCAGGAGGCTGAGGCAAGAGAATCCTCTAAGCCCAGGAGTTGGAGGTTGCTACAAGCTATGACGCCATAGCACTCTATTGAGGGCGATAAAGTGAGACTCTGCCTCTAATTAAAAAAAATAAAAGGCTCAGTGCCTGTGGCTCAAGCAGCTAAGGTGCCAGCCACATACATCTAAGGTGGCAGGTTCGAATCCCCAGCCCGGGCCTGCCAAACAACAATGATGGCTGCAACCAAAAAATGGCCGGGCGTTGTGGCAGGCAACTGTGGTCCCAGCTACTTGGGAGACTGAGGCAGGAGACTCACTTGAGCCCAGGAGTTGGAGGTTGCTGTGAGCTGTGATGCCACAGCACTCTACCCAGGGGTATAGCTTGAGGCTCTGTCTCAAAAAAAAAAAAAAGCACGGGACTCCTTATCCCAAGAGAAACTCAGGCACCCAGGAAGAGGCCCAGACTCTTTCTCAGATCTCATCCTACTCACAGCCTCAAGGTGCGTGGGAATCTAAGGCCCAAATCCCCTCTCAAGTCCCCCTGGCAGAAATTAGATCCCTAAAAGTTCCCTATGACTTGAGTGTGTGTCCGTTGTCAGAAGTGAAGTGTCAGTGCCCTCAGGGCAGACTCATGTCTCAGATCCTCAGTTGAGGAGCAGATCCTTGCACACCTGAGGTAAAGTTCAAATCCTTGGGGGAAGATTCAGGACTCTGTTCTTCCTCAGGGATCGTATATCCATGTCCCAAAGGAAGTGACCCTGGGCTCAGGTCTGGTGGGGAGATTCCTGTTCCTGAGAAGTACTTCAAGTTCCTGAAGGTTGAAGCTCAATTCTTATCTCTAGAAACATGACATTTATTGGAGTATGTATGAGTCTCCTTTCCCTGAGGGAAAACTCAAATGTCCTTGGCAAAATAGGTCTGGGCCCTTGAAGATAGGCTTATATCTGGAGAAAGGCCTTAGACAGCATCTTTGGGATCCCATGCTGCTCATATTCCCTGAAGAGTGGACTTAGGCTGAGTGTTCCCAATGCAGAGGTTGTATGTCCCTGATAAGAAGCTCAGGCCCTTGAGGGGTAGGCCCTCAGACCCCTGTTACAAAGGGAAAGATGGAATGTTATATCCCCAAGGTCACAGCAGTTTCAGTCACTTAT
This sequence comes from Galagoides demidoff, assembly GCA_963574575.1. Taxonomy (NCBI): domain Eukaryota; kingdom Metazoa; phylum Chordata; class Mammalia; order Primates; family Galagidae; genus Galagoides; species Galagoides demidoff. The sequence goes on from CAUYQV010188058.1 coordinate 4,545, forward strand.
AACTGGGGTAAAAAGTTCTTTTTCTTTGGGGGGGGGGGTCTCAGACCTACAAGATCACTCAAGATACCAGCCCAAGGACAACACGTCTCCTGAAGACCTCACCTTGCCTGGGACCTGCAGAAGGATAGCAGGTCCCTGAAGAGGCCTCAAACCCAGTCTCTAAAAACCCCACTCCATAAGCAGGAGGATCTTAAGCACCAGTATTCAAAGGCATGAGTCTCGCTCATTTCCTTGCAGAAAAGCTCTGGTCCTTGGTGGGAGGTTGAGGACTAAGAGACCATCCTTTAGAAGAAGTTAAAAATTCTAAAGAGAGGTTCAGACTGTTGTCTCCAAAAAGAGAATCCCCAGACCACTGATCAGAAATGTAGGCCCTTGTCACTCAGAAAAGGGATAACTCTCAAGTACTCAAGTAGAGTCTCTGGTCCCTGGGTGTTGATTTTGGCTCTTGTTCCCAAGGGGGAGGGAATCTTACCTCCCTGAAAGAAATCTTAGATCCTTGGAAAAAGCTCAGAAGATCTATCTAAAAGGGGTGTGTGTTTCTGTGCGTCCCTTGGTTCTAGAAGAGGGAATCCCAAATCTACGAAGACAGACTTCCCGGTGGAGTGATTCTCTGCAGTATTACCCTGGGGTGGGGAGGCGTTGTACCATATGCAAAGCGTCTCAGACTCTTAAAAGAGCTTAGGTTCCTTTGCCAGTGCTCAAATCTTATTTCTGAGGTCCCTCTCTTTATTTGAGTTCCCTAGAGGGGGAATCTCAGACTCCTATCCCAGAGAAAAAGAAGTCTTAAGCCACTGAACCTAGACCAAGGTCGCTTGGAGAGACCTGAGATCCCTGCTCAGGAAGGGCTCAATCTGCAAGTGCCTCTTGGGGGATTGTCACGTATTGGCCCTACAAGATGAGATTCTAGGGCTTGAAATAACTATAGATCATAAAAGAGGCCTCAGTCCCCATCTTCAAGTTCGCCACCTATCTGGGGATTCTAACTCCAAGTCCTTAGAGAGCAGGCAAGAGAATGTCTATGCCTCTACCACCAGAGAAGTTTCAGGCCCTGTAAGAAGATCTAGGTTCCTTGGAACGATCTCAACTAGCCTTCCTAGGTCCCTTGTTACTCTGGAGGCCCCATCTGTCACAGCCACCCACCTCTCACCTCACAGCTCTTACCTGCTCGACAGTGGCAGGGTCCATTGCCTCGATGCGTGCAGCAGCTGCTTCATATTCATCCTCACTATTGTAGCCTGCACCGACCTCCTCTCGCTCGGGGCTGCCCCCAGCAACAGGGCCAACGCCGGGAGCTTGACGGCGCCGCTTACTATGCCCCGGCCCGGAGCAGCAGCTACCCACGCCTACGGCAGCGCCCACGCCTACCACCACACCTGCTGCACCGACACCGGTCGCTGCTGCACCCAGCGCGTCCCCAGGAACACCGCCGGGACCACCAGGGCCCCCGCAAGGAGGAGGAGAGGCCTGTTGTGGCCGGGGACCCGCCACTGCGCCCGGAGGCACAGCCAGAGCCCAGCGGTGAAGAGCGCCCGGCGGCCCGGGTAGCGGGCCCGGAGGCGGTGGCGAAGCCCTAGGACGGGCCCCCACTACGCCCGAGTCACGGTCACGGTCGCCACCGCCCACTCCCGTACCGCCGCCGCCCACGCCCACACCCCCGCCGCGGCGTGGCGCCGGGGGCAGTGGCCCAGGCGGCGGCGGCTCGTTAGCGGGGTCAGCGTCTGGAGGCGGTGGCTTCTTTTTGGGGAGAATAGTCATGGCCGCACCGCCGAGTACCCCGCAGCAAACCCGGCGCGGGGCACGCCGGGAGAGAACCCGGATGAGGGGGTCTACTATAGTGCGCGAAGCACGTCGGGAATGGCTAAACTCGGATAAAGGGTTGGAAGCACCAGTTCGAGAACTGTGGGCAGTGGCAGAATGCGGATCACCCTGGGAGAAGAACCCGGATGTGAAGTCCAAAAGGAAGGTACTGCGGCGAGTTTGTCGTAGCCTTCTTTCCAACTCCAGCGACTTTATTGCTATGCTCCTTCCAGCCTTCAGCTTCGAAGGAAACAGAACCAAAACAAGCACTTCTTCGCCCCGCCCCCTCGCAGGTTCCTGTACTACCGGGTGGGGCCCCAGGCTATACGCACGCGCGCCAGGGCACAGCCCCCGCCCCTCGCTCGGAAGTACGTGGGCAAGATCGCCGCTGTAGCCAGCACAACAATTGTGATCTCCAACCAATCGAAACAGTCGCCTGGGTCTTCGACAACACCCACAGGCCAATCAGAGGCTAGTGCTCGCCCTCCTATGCCCTCGGTTTCAGCTTTCAAAGTCGGTACCCTAGTTCCTAGCCTTCTCTTCGGTCTCGTCCTGCTCTTCACTTTTCTCCCCAATTGCTGACTCGCAGGCGTAGGTGCTGTGAAAGGATATCGTTGCAGGACAGTAAAAACGCCTCCCCTCCAGGCTTCCAGCTTGAACCCAGTCAGCCAGACTGACTGGAAAACATCAACACTCCCACAGCCTGGCATTCCCCTGTAGCGTCAATTCCGGTCCCACCCACCTTCAAATCCCCTTCCGGCAGAGGCGGGCCCACCTTCGCCCTGGCAAAGGCTGATTCTGCAGCGACTGGTTAAAATAAACTGTCACTCACATCATACAGACCAATCTTGGGACAGACACACACCGTGGGGACAGTGTTTGGAAAAACAGACACACCTTCTCTAGCACCACCGCCCTCTCGCCCTCGCGTTGACCTCCCCTCCCCTATGCCTAGTGCGCAGGCGTGGCACTACCTTTTCCTAAAACCGAGGTAACTTCCGGCCAGCGAATGTTTAGGATCCGGCTGTGTCACCAGCCGGCATATCGCGATGAGGTTGATAAAATCCCTGCTATTGAGTGGCTGGAGAACTATAAGCTAATCCTAGCTCTTCCCTTCCTCAATGATCTTTGGCAAGTCATTTAACATCCACTTCATCCTTAGGTTCTCCTTCTTTGTTAAATGGCAACGATAATCCCAATCTGAGAAGCAGAGATTAATGCTTGTAAAAGGCCTGGTGCTGTGCCCAGCACATAGTTAAGTGCTCAATAAATTAGCATGTATGCAATGGAAGGATTCCAGCGTTTGAAGTCAGGAAGACCTCAGTTCAAGGCACAGATGTACCATCACGAACTGTATGACCTTGAGGAAATCATTATATCTCTTTTTAGATTATCCATGTGTACAACTAGAGTGATAATGGCTGTGCAGGATACCTCAGGGAATAGTTTCGGGGTTTAAATGTTTTTTTCTGAGTACCACCTCACCTCACTTCAGATACTGACCCTAGTTGAAGTCCTTGCCTGGAACGTTGTCAGTAATGAACTGGTTCTGGTAGTGTCTGCTCATGAGATTTAATGGAAGGAGGGGACTTACTTTCTGGGCTTGTATTTAGAGTTCTGTTATGAATGTCTATGCACCACATTATTACATTGAATTGCCTCATGATTATCTCACTCCAGAACCATATATCCAGCCCCCCCACTGGATATTTCTGTCCAGCACTACACATTTAAAACTGAGCTCAGGCGGCACCTGTGGCTCAGTGGGTAGGGAACCTGCCCCATATACCGAGGATGGTGGGTTCAAACCCGGCCCTGGCCAAACTGCAACAACAAAAAATAGCCGGGCATGGTGGCAGGCGCCTGTAGTCCCAGCTACTCGGGAGGCTGAGGCAAGAGAATCACCTAAGCCCAGGAGTTGAAGGTTGCCGTGATCTATGACATAACAGCACTCTACTGAGAGTGATAAAATGAGAGTCTATCTCTAAATAAATAAATAAATAAAATAAAACTGGACTCATTGGCTCGGCACCCACAGCTCAGTGATTACGGCACTGGCCACATACACCGGGGCTGTCAGGTCTGATTCCAGGCCAGGCCTGCTAAACAACAACAACTACAATAATAACAACAACAACAAAAATAGGTGGAGGTTGTGGCAGGTGCCTGTCGTCCCAGCTACTTGGGAGGCTGAGGCAAGAGAATCCACTTAAGCCCAAGAGTTTGAGGTTGCTGTGAGCTGTGATGCCACAGCACTCTACCCAGGGCAACAGCTTAAGGCTCTGTCTCAAATAATAATAATAATAATTGGCCGGGCGCCCATAGCACAGTGGTTATAGCGCCAGCCACATGCACCGAGGTTGGCGGGTTCAAACCCAGCCTGGGCCAGCTAAACAACAAAGACAACTGCAACAAAAAATAGCCTGGTGGTTGTGGCAGGCACCTGTAGTCCCAGCTACTTGGGAGGCTGAGGCAGGAGAATAGCTTAAGCCAAAGAGTTTGAGGTTGCTGTGAGCAGTGACACCAAGGGCAGCATTCTACCAAGGGTGACATGGTGAAACCTGTCTCAAAATAATAATAATAATAATACTAAAACTGAACTCAACAATCATGGCCAACCTTAATCAAGAACTTACTATGTACCTGGAACTGTGCACTAACAGCTTTTACGTTTCCTTTGACTGTCAATAGCACCTCCATCCAGTCATCGCCCAGGCCAGAAACTAAGTCAACCTCGACTCCTCCCTGTTCCTCAACACCCACCTGCCTATCAGTCCCAAGTCTTGCCGATTCTACCTCCCAAATCTCTTGACTCTCCAATTCTATTGCCACTACTCTGGTCCAAGCCACCATCACCTACCTACCAAATGAATACCACAAAAGCTTCCTCAGTGTTCTTCTTCCTTCCAGGATTGTTTCTCAATAATACACTCTCCACAGCCAGAATTATCCCTCTGAAACACAAACCTCATCATGATATTCTTGTTTATAAGCCTTCAGGGGTCCCCATTATCCTTAGGATGAAGGCTAAAATCATTGTCATATCTTCCAAGGCCTTCTGTGATCTGACCTACCTATCCATACTTCTCCTCAAGCCTCACACTTTCCTCCCCAGCTGGACTGAATTACTTTCAGTTCCCCAAAGGCCCCGAGCTTGCTCTCTAACCTCCAGGACACTGCACATTCTGTTCCTTGTGCCTAGAACATTTCCATCCTTTCATATTTTGCCTAGCTAACCCCAACTCATTCCTTGTGTCTTAGCCATGCTTTTATAATCCATAATAGTTCTACCACACCATGTTGTGATTACTCGTCTTTCTTCCATGCTCATTCCTAGGGCTAGCACATGATGGGCAGTTAATATTTGATGACTAGAGTGGCGCTTGTGGCTCAGTGGGCAGGGTGCTGGCCCCATATACGGAGGGTGGTGGGTTCGAACCCAGCCCGGGCCAAACTGCAAGAAAAAATAGCCAGGAGTTGTGGTGGGTGCCTGTAGTCCCAGCCACTTGGGAGGCTGAGGCAAGGGAATCGCCTAAGCCCAGGAGTTGGAGGTTGCTGAGAGCTGTGTGATGCCATGGCACTCTACCATGGGTGATAAAGTGAAACTCTGTCTCCACAAAAAAAAAAAAAAAAAAAAAAAGATGACTAAATGAATTATCTCTACTTCACAGTTGAGCAACCTGAAGCAAGATAAGGTCATTCCAGGTTGACCTGAATCAAAGTATTCTTGGTGCTCTACAGAGCTCAACCACACATTAGCCTAGAGGTAACATAGGGGATGTCCACAGGAAGGGAAATTTGCCAAACTGAGAGATGTTTTTATAATGGTTAAATTCAGAGTTGTTTACTGTCAGGAAGCCTGGGTTTAACTCTTCTCCAACCAACTCTGTGCTGCTCTGGGTTCTGATTTCCCCATCTGTGAATGAAGCGTCTAGAGTAGATGATGTCCAAGGAGAATGTTTCAGCACCCCCTGTTCTGCCTCGCTGGTTATAGATTAGATTCTCTAAACCACCATGTTTTGTTTCTCTTAGATCCTCATCTTTCAGAATACATTACCAGCCATCCACTTCCCATACCTTTACTGACACCAGCCCTTTACCTAGTTGAAAGGAATTGAAATCCAAGTGCTTTCACCACCACCACCCCAGACCAACCCAGCACCCAAACCCACAGACCCAGGAGGTGCCCAGTCTCATCTCTCCTCTCAGGTTTTATTGACAGACAGAAACTACATCTTTGTTAGCCACCAGCTCCACAGGGACAATGCTGGGGACAGGGAACCTGAGATGATGCCAGATTTAAGCCTGAGAACAGAGTTCTGGAAGGTGACCCAAGCGGGAGAAGAGAGAGGAATATGTGAAAAGGAGTTGTGAGCGAGGAGGAGGATATCAAGAAATTCCTCCTGTCTCCTACAACTCCAAGAGTTCGGGAACAACCCAGGCCTCAACCCCTAATGCTTCTGGACTCCTGCCCAAGAACATGGAATCAGCTCATGATCTCCAAACACAGCCCAGTTCTTGCTGGCTGCCAGGTTCTTATCTCAGCCAGTCCAGACTCCAGCCCAACCCAGGAAGGAAGCAAACCAGAGAAGAGAGAAGGAATAGTAGTTAGAGGCAGCCCTCTGATTAGGGCAGATGTAAATGCTGCAGCAAACTGGTCAGAGGCTTTGCATAATGTCACAGCAGCAGCTGCTATTGCTAGACTTTGCTGGGGGTCCAGCAGAGGACAGGCTTGCAAGGACCCATTCCAGCAGTCAGGGAAGGAGGTGGTGGAATTTGTGCTATCTGTGTGTGTTGGGAAAGGTAGCCTGACCCCTCAGACAAGGACTGGGGGTGGCAGGCCACTGCTGAGGCACAGCCCATGAAGCCTGTGGTTGCATTCCAAGCTTCGAAATCTAGGCATTTTGGGGCCAGGTAGAGGGCAGGGACCTCTCCTAGAGACCAGATCAGAGGTGAAGATTCTCTTCTCTAAACCTCCAGACCTCCCTCCACAGCCCAGCCAGAGAAAAAAGGAAATCTCCACTCTCCTTCTCAGGCTAGAGCTCAGATGTCAGGTAGGTGCTTTACCTATCTCTGAAGCTCTAGGGGAGGAGCATGCAAGAGGCCACATGGGGGAATGGGACAAGTCCCAGTATGCTGGGGCAGCGAGGCTGGGAACCTATGGAAGTCTAGTGCTTCAACTCCCACCAGGGTAACTGTCTGGGGTGGGGGGGAAGTTTCCTATTCCCTGGCTACTGCCCCACCATGTGGACCATTCCATGAAACTCCATTGCATAGTTCGAAGTAGGGGGCAGAATGGGTCCCCAGGCCTGGCCCTCTATGCCTCCCCAAAATATGGCTTTGGAAAGGAGTCTCACAAATGAAGAGGGCCCTCTGAATAGGCAGGCCCACCCCTCACAGGGAAGAGATCTTGACAGTCTCGGAGAGGAGGCAGGGAGTACCCAGGCTGGAGTTCCTGAGGGTGCTGCTGGCCCTGCCACCAGGTGAGGAAGGTTGGCTCTCATCTGGCGTGTTGGCAGGAGGGGTCGGGATACTGATAATGGCAGCCACGAAGTCCCGGCTGTCGCAGTTCAGGTCAAGGCTGTCATGGGGTTTGGCATTGAGGCTTGAGCGGCTGTGGACAAGGGTGGGGAAGATGGAAGGCTCTTAAAAAGTCATCTTAATACTTGCCAAGCAATTGGAGCATTTACTGAGAGCTTTCTGGGTCCCTGGCAGGGGACCCAGTGCTTCCCCTGTATCCTCAATTATGGTAGTAGAGGGTGACAGCTCTGGAGTCAGACAGTCCTGCATTCAATTCCTGGTCTCACTTTAACCACTCTAAACCTACTGAGTTATTGTGAAGATTCAATGAAATAATAAGTGATACAAAGTGCCCAGAGCAGTACCTGAAACATAATGAGCATGTAAAAAAATGTTATCTCTCATGGTTACTCCTAACAATGCTTACCGTAGACTTCTCATAAGAGTCTACAGTAGGGTTGGTGCCAGCCGCATATACCAAGGCTGGAGGGTTTGAACCCAGCCTGGGCCAGCCTAAAAAACAATGCCAACTGCAACAACAGCAACAAAAAAGTAGCTGGGTGTTGTGGCGGATGCCTATAGTTCCAGCTACTTGGGAAACTAAGGCAAGAAAATCACTTAAGCCCAAGAGTTTGAAGTTGCTGTGAGCTGTGATGTCACAGCATTCTACTCAGGGTAACAGCTTAAGACTCTGTCTCAAAAGAAAAAAAAAAGAGTCTACAGTAGGATCTACATGCAGCTCATCAGGTCCTCATTCCCTTCAGCCTTTACCTCCTATGGCTCCCCCCTCCCCCACCCCCACTCATTCCACCCACACACAGTAGCTCTCCTTGCTGTGTCTCTAATGTACATACCCACATCTGCCCCAAGGCCTTTGCACAGGCTATTATTTCTGCCTAGAAAGTTTTTCTTCAAGTTATCTGCATGGCTCACTCAATCACTTCCTTCAGGTCTTGGCTCAGTTATAACATCAATAAAGTCTTCCCTGACAACAGTGTTAAAACTGCACCATCGGCTTGGCGCCTGTGGCTCAATCGGCTAAGGCGCCAGCCACATACACCTAAGATGGTGGGTTCGAATCCCCAGCCCGGGCCCGCCAAACAATAATGATGGCTGCAACCAAAAAATGGCCGGGCGTTGTGGCGGGCACCTGTGGTCCCAGCTACTTGGGAGGCGGAGGCAGGAGACTCGCTTGAGCCCAAGAGTTGGAGGCTGCTATGAGCTGTGATGCCATGGCACTCTACCCAGGGGGACAGCTTGAGGCTCCGTCTCAAAAACAAACAAACAAACAAAAACAAAAAAAAAACTGCACCATCCCCTGCTCTACACTCCCTGTCCCCCATCCCTGATTTATTTTCTTCCTTGGTGCTCACAACTGTTTGGCATACTACCTAATCTGTATATTTGTTTGTTAACTGTCTTATCCTACCAGATTTCTATCTGTTCTGTTCACTGCTACATCCAAAGTGCATAAATGTGTACCTGCCATATAGCAGGTGTGCAATAAATTTTTGGTGAAAGAATGAATGAAGAATGAGGAACTCCAGACAAGATAAGACCAAGCTCTCAGCATGGAGGCATTTGGGCTCAAGCCTTTCTTGCTAGGCCTAAAATCATGAAATCTCATGCCCACTGGTCCAAGCTCTGAGCTTCCCCAGGTATGGCCAGCAGGTGGGAAGTGTGCTTACCTCTGAAGGGCAGGACTCTGCCGCAGCCCAGCCAGTGTGTCCAGTTCCTGCATGCTGCCATGGCTGACTGAGGCCGTGGAGTTGGCAAGGCGGATGGCACGGCGCTTGGCCCTGCGAGGGCAGCAGGAAGATAGTAGGCTACCAGGCCCCACTGGCTGGGAGGACACAGAGGTGCTGCGGCTGGTGCGGCCTCCCAGTGAGACAGCTCCCAGGGCTTCACTGAAGGTTAGCTCATCTGTGAACTCATGGCACTATGGGCAGAAGGGAGGCAGGGTCACAGGGCACCCCATGGGAGCACCCCTCTCACGCCTTTGTTCTGGCTATCCCCTTTTTTCTGGAATTCGCTCCCTGCCCCCCTTTCCTTGCCCACCATTCAAGGCTTAGCTCTGTTCCAGAAGCTCCGAGTGATTTCCACAATTAATAGTGACCCTCCAACCCAGGGGAGGGAGCTGGCTTGGCAGCAGAGAGACCCACTCCATTCTGCCATGCCATCTCTCAGTGGACCTCACCGTTGTCTTCTCTAGACAATGCAGCAAGTGGTGATGTTGCTGCTCAAAAGCAGAACGGTTCCTGACACACAGCACCTGCTCCTCTCCACTGCTGCTCTCCTGGAGTGAACAGAACAGAGAGATAAGGGTAGTACCCTCTTCTACTATCATCACTCACCCCTAACCCCAAAGTGGGCCCTACTGACCTCACGGCCCCTGTTCTGCTTATACTGCAGGAAGGCGTTAGTGGTACCACTCTTTGCCAACCGAATCCTTGCCAAGCGCACCTTCTACAGAGAGAGGAGGAGATAACAAGTCAGGTGGGTAAACCCAAAGTAGACTGGCTTGGAGTGTGGGGAATAAGAGGTGCTCAGATGGACGATGCAGTTACCTGCTGTGCTCGGCGCTTGTCAGCCCGCTGGTTCTGGTGGTAGATGCGGCTAAAGTTGGACACAATGACTGGCACAGGCAGGGCAATGACCAAGACGCCACTGAGTGAGCAGATGGACCCAAAAATCTTGCCAGCAATGGTGCTGGGCACCATGTCTCCATAGCTGGAGCAGGGGGAAATGGGCCCAGATCAGAAAAGTGCCCACCCACCTCTCAGTCCCCCCTTCCATCCCATCTAAACCTGACACACTCTGCCACCCCGGCCAGGCACTCCAATTCTCTGAGCCTCTGTTTCTTGCTGTGAAAGATGTGGGCAATGACCTCTCTAGCCACCCGCTAGTGTGGGTCAGATGAGAAATGGGCCTGGCCCTTAGCCCCTACCATCTGCTGCCCCTATCCAAGCTTCATCCTGAGCTTCTGAGTCAGCTGGATATCTATTAATACCAAGCAGAGGAGAGAGTGAGGAAATCACAGGCAGTAAACACAGGCCCCTATGGAGAGAGTCCCAACACCTCACGCCAGCAAGGGGCTTTGTGTCCTAGGAGGAATGTTCTGTTGGTTTTGCAGGCCTCTGTCTTACCTTCTCTCCCTTTTTTTTTTTTTTTTTTTTGAGACAGAGCCTCAAACTGTCCCCCTGGGTAGAGTGCCATGGCATCAAAGCTCATAGCAACCTCCAACTCCTGGGCTCAAGTGATTCTCCTGCCTCAGCCTCCCAAGTAGCTGGGACCACAGGGGCCTGCCACAACGCCTGGCTATTTTTTGGTTGCAGCCGTCATTGTTGTTTCAGCAGGCCCAGGCTGGATTTGAACCCATCACCTTAGGTGTATGTGGCTGGCGCCTTAGCCACTTGAGCCACAGGCGCCGAGCCAAGACCCCTTTTAGTTCCCCTAGAGCAGTGGTTCTCAACCTTCCTAATGCCATGACCCTTTAATACAGTTCTTGTGGGTCACAACCCACAGGTTGAGAACCGCTGCCCTAGAGGAAGTCTTGAAAACTGTCTTCATATAACAAAATAGGGGGAGGCTTGAACCCCCCCCCCTTCTCCATGCTACTCCACTCCCATAGTGATGGAGCAGAGCCAAGCTAACTTGTTTCACAGAGAAGGAAACTGAAGCTCAGTGAGGTTCTATAACTGACTTGCCCAAGATCACACTGCATACTTTTGTTCTAATCGCAGGACCAATTAGAACTCCTGCATAGAAATGCAGCCTCTGCAGTCTTCAGCCTCTAGGCCTTTGCTCAGGTGTTGCCTTAGGATGGCTTTTCCTTATTTCCATATTTTGATTCATTTTAAGCATTCAGGACTCTGCTCAAAAGTCTCTCTGACTTGGCCATTTCTGGCTCTGTGATGTGTCATCTCAGACCATGCCCTCAACTATGAGACATGGGCAGCCATCCATCCTCACAGTGTTGTTGTGAGGACTGAATAAAGAGCATCAAAATACTCAGTGTCAACTGTCAACCCATTGTCAGGACTCAATATTTGTTGCTCTGATCCTGAGCCTCTAACCAGAATTAATTTCTACCCCTTAGAAACCCCAAATCAATTTTCATACCACTATTAAGATGCTGAGCAAGCCCAATTCATTCAGTAATTCACTCAACAGATACTGAACATCAACTGTATATCTAATCCCCCTGATGGAAACATAGACAAGGATCACAGAATCTGCCCTAGACAATATCTGTGGGAATGCCATGAATTCATACTCTTATTTCTGAGACAGAGTCTTGCTCCGTTGCCCAGGTTAGAGTGCTGTGGTGTCAGCCTACCTCACAGCAACCTCAGACTCCTGGATTCAAGTGATCTTCCTACTTCAGCCTCCCACATAGCTAGGACCACAGGTGTGCATCACCACACCTGGCAGGTTTTTCTATTTTTAGTAGAGATAGGGTCTTGCTCTTGCTCAGGCTAGTCTCCACTCCTGAGCTCAAGCTATCCTCCTCTGAGGCCTGCCAGAGTGATGGGAGGCCTAAGCCACCCTTTTCTGGGCTGAATTGATACTGCCTAAGCCACCATTCCTGAGCTGAATCGATACCTTTATCCCAACTCTGTTTACTCTCAAGGATTGGAAGTAAAAAATAATGCTGAAAATATCTTGTTCTGGGAAACAGCAAGGAATAACAAAGCCACAGAGGTAGTGCCCCACATCGCAGACAATTCTAGAAGATTGGAAGACATGGGTCCTCAAAATGGAAAAAAGGGTGATATAGAAAGCCAATACTAATGTATTCTGTACCAGAAACATTCAGAAAACTTCCACAACTGTGATGTCATTGAATCCTCTCTAGATGATGAAGGAATTATCATTTCCCGTTTTACAGAGAGGGAAACTGAGACCCTGAGGAAACAACATCCACAAAAAGAGAGCAGTTAAGATGATCCTTGAATCCAAGTTTCTGAATCTACAAAACCAAGGCACTCTCAGAACAAGGAGGAATTTGAAGATTAAGTCCAACTCACTTAGTTTTTACAGATGAGCAAATTAAAGCACAAAGTGAAAGAAAAATCATTCATCTAGGCTCAGGGCCTGAAGCACAGTGGTTATGGCGCCAGCCACATACACTGAGGGTGGTGGGTTCGAACCCGGTTCAGGCCAGCTAAACAACAACTGCAACAAAAAAAATAGCCAGGTATTGTGGCGAAAGCCTACAATAACAGCTACTTGGGAGGCTGAGGCAAGAGAATCACTTGAGCCCAAAAGTTTGAAGTTGCTGTGAGGTGTGACGCCATGGCACCCTACCTAGGGTGACATAGTGAGACTCTGTCTCAAAGGAAAAAAAGATCATTCATCTAACCTTCCTAATTTTAGGAAAAGGGAGAGTGTAATCAATTGATCAGGAACTCCCCAACACTCACCCAAGTGTGGTCATGGTGACAATGGTATACCAGAAGGCTGCAGGGATGCTGGTAAAGTTGGTCTTGTTTGTGCCCTTCTCAGCATAGAACATGACAGTGGCGAAGATGATTATGGCCATGGTGAGGGAAAAGAGGAGAAAGCCCAACTCAGATGCACAGCTCTTGAGTGTGTAGCCCAGAATCCTCAAGCCCTGTGAATGCCTGGAGAACTTGAAGATGCGGAACACCCGGAACACACGCAGGGTGACAAAGGCGCCTGAGACATCCTCATTCTTGGGCACAAAAAGCCCAATGTAGTATGGCAGGATGGCCACCACATCAATGAGGCTCATGACACTCCGCAAGAAGCGACAACGGCTGGGGGCGGCAAACAGCCGCAGGAGGTATTCACCTGTGAATATGAGTACGCAGGCCGTGTCCATGCAGAAAAAGGCCACTGGGAAGCGCTCACCACAGGGCAGCTCTCTCGGGGACAGGCGCGCCGAACCCCGGCACGGGATGGTCTCCACCACGTTGGCGATGACTGACACTGCGATGAAAAAGCCGGTCACGTAGTAGAAAACAAGGGCCGCGGTGCTCGTGTGTGGGTTCTCGAAGGCCCGCCAGAGACGCTGGCGCAGGGAGCTGCCCGCCGGCAGGGCTGGGCCGTCTCCGGCCTGCTCGGCCTCCTCGTCCTCTGCCAGGCGCTCAGCGTTCTCCTTCTTGCGGTCCCGATACTCTTCAAGGCAGCAGTCGCCAACGAGCTCTGGGACCAGGCCATAGAAGGCCAGCTCTTCGTCGAAGGCCTGGATGCACTCCTGTCGTGGGCAGTGCAGCCGGCCTGTGCGGTAGAAGTTCAGCACGTGCCGGAACATGTCCGGGTCACGATCAAAAAAGTACTCGCCCGAGTCAGCGTCATAAAAGAACTCTTTCTCCGAGCTGCCCAGCAGGGTGTCTGGGTAGCGATCCAGTGTGTTTTTCCAGGTCTCAAAGCGCCGTCCACTCACGTTCACCACCAGAACCTCATCCCCGCGAGATGCCTTCACCCCCGGCGCCGGGGGCAGGGGCTGCTGGGCCAGGGGCAGCCAGCCCACCGCCGCCGCCCGGGCAAAAGGCAGCCATGTAGCCACACCTGCCGCCATCCTGCCGCTCCCCAGGCCCACGGAGACTTGGGGGGGGGGGGTGTGGCGTTTAGGAGAAAGTGGCTGTCTCCAGGTTGGTGGGCTTGGAGAGGCCCTGGGCCACCCGGACAAGGAGACTGGGGGTGTCTAGAGAGGCCAAGAGGAACCAGGAGGAGGAACTAGAGAAATGGGCAGGGGCTTGGAGGGCATTTACAGGGTCTAGGAGGGGCCTGGGCAATGTCTAGGGGCTGAGAAGGGGAGAGGACATGGACAAAAGCAAAAAAGGTGTTTCTAGAAAGGCCAAAAAGAATCTGAGGGAAATTTTAGAGATACTGAGATGATTCTAGAAGGGTCAACATGTGCCTGAGAGCTGCCTAGGGGGTGTCTAAGGGTCCAAGAAACGTGAGTTGTCCACAGTCTCAGGGAAGGAAGAAGGGCCTGGAACCTCTTAGCAGGGTTGGAGAGGTTGAGGTATTCAGAGGTAGAAATGGGACAAGAGGTGCTTGAAAGAGGCTGACAGTGTCTAGAAGGGGGGGTAGTCTAGAGGGACTGAGACAGGTGAGGAGGGTTGTCCACACCCTCAAGACTTCTGGGGGGGGGAAGAGATGGAGGACTTTCCTGGATCTGGAAAGGGGGCTGGTGCATTTAAAGGGGTGGTTATAGAGCCAGGAGGTTGTAAAGAGGCTGAAAGGTGTCTGGGGAGTGCCTAGAGCTGCCAAGAATAGCCTGGGGGGTTGTCTACACTCTACAGGAGTTCTGGGGAAGGAAGAGGAGGTGAGGGCCTCCTGCAGGGCTGGGGAGGGGAGTGGGGAAATCTAGAGCGGTAGATAGGCGGCTAGGTTACTTTTTAAGAATCTGAGAGTTATCTGGGGGAGGAGGGTATCTAAAAAGGTTAAGAAAACCTGGTCCACACCCTTATGAGTTTTGCGAGGAGGAAAAAGGGGCCTGGGGAATCCTGAGGGTCTGGGGCTCAATTGGAAGGAAGTTGGGCACAGCCTAAGAGCATTCAGGGGACCTGAAAAGACTTAAGAGGAAGGGGGAATCCCCTAAATGGGCCGGAGAGGGGGGTGGGGTATTGAAAGAGAGTTGGGTGTGTCTCCAGGGAAGGGGGCTGCTGAGCCTTTCAGGAGGCTGTTGGGGAGGTCTGGTGAAGGATGGGTCCCACTGTTGGGGGCAGGTCTGGGGAAACCACACCCCAAGGGGCTGGCGGTGTGTGCAGAGCAGCGGTAGCGGCAGCAGTGGCAGCCGCGGCAGCTGAAGAAGAGAAGCGGCCACAGCCAGGCTTCAGAGAAGAGGCAGCACGGGCAAGGGGAGGGGGATGGGCTCTTGGATGGAGGCTCTGGAAGGGCAGGGTCCAGAAGAATCCCTGGGGACTATTCCAAAATGGGTTAGGGCGTGAGGGCTAGACCAAGGTAGAACAAGGACCACATTATTGGTAGCCTCCTCCCCCTCCCCATTGGGCGTCCTCACCTGTGTTCCTGCTGCAGGAGCAGCAACAGCGGTGGGGCTGGGGGTAACAAACACCGGAGATCCTGGCCCCCTCTGCAGAGCTTCCTGAGTTCTCCTCCTCCTCTGGCTGTCTCTCCCCGCCCCTTCGAGCTTGCCGCGAGACGGAGAGAGAGGCAGGGAGGGGCCTCGTGGCTCCCCGAGCCCCCTCCCCTAGGACAGCCTGAGAGGGACCCTGGGGAGACTCCGCCCCCTACAAAGCTGGTTGGGCCTCAGTCGCGTCATCTGGAAAATGGGGGTGGCAGGGAAATTTGCCAATTCTCCCCACCTCCTTCCTGGACTCCCCAGTCTTCCAGCCCAGCTTCTACCCCCTCTGCCCCCAGGGGCCCCCACCCCCACCCGCCTGAATCAGCAGCACTTAGCTGATCCGATCGATGGGCAGGCGTCTGTTAATGGCCCCAGAGCAGAGTGCCATGGAGAATGATGCAGCGCTGTCCCCTCCCTGCCCCCCAGACTGTGGAAAGGTAGGAGAAGTGGGGGTGGGGGTAACTGGTGGGTAGTGTTCCCCTGGGTGGCCAGGTCTCCAAAGCCGCCCCTGGGTGAGGGAGTGTAGCCTGGGTTGGAGCCCCAGCTCTAACCAAGACTTCTGCTTTAAGACCAGAGCTTGCATCTTCCTGTTTTGGAATGTGAAATGAGGGGTTGGGAGTGCAGAGGCAGACAATCCAGGTCCTACCCCACCCCCCACCAAGTTCTCCCCAGGCAGGCCCCATTCCAAAGGGACAGTCTCACAGATGAAGAGAATCTGTCCACATTCAGTGGCCTCAAATCACACCTCCTCTCTTGGGCAGCGGCACTGAGTACAGAGTGCTTCTAGAAAGTTGCAGGTGGGTTCAAATTCCAACTTTGCCATTGACTTGCTGTGTCTTTTTTTTTTTTTTAAGAGATGGGGTCTGGCTATGTTACCCAGGCTGGAGCGCAGGGGCTGTTTTGTTTTTTGAGATAGTCTTGTCACCCTCAGTACAGTGCCGTGGTGTCACAACTCACAACCATGTCAAACTCTTGTGTTCAAGCTATTCTTCTGTCTCAGCCTCCCGAATAGCTGGGACTATCACAAAGCCCGGCTTTTAGAGACAGTCTCACTTTGTTGCCCTTGGTAGAGTGCTGTTACATCACAGCTCACAGCAGCCTCCAGCTCTTGGGCTTAAGCGATTCTCTTGCCTCAGCCTCCCAAGTAGCTGGGACCACAGGCGCCCGCCACAACACCTAGCTATTTATTGTTGCAGTTTGGCTGGGGCTGGGTTTGAACCTGCCACCCTTGGTATATGGTATATGGGGCCGGCTCCCTACTCACTGAGCCATAGGCGCTGCCCTTTTTTTTTTTTTTTTTTTTTGAGACAGTCTCACTATGTTGCCCTCAGTAGAGTCCTGTAGCATCACAGCTCACAGTAACTTGAAACTCCTTGGCTTATGCCATCCTCTTGCCTCAGCCTCCCAAGTACCTGACTACAGGTACCCACTACAACACCCGGCTATTCTTCTGTTGCAGTTGTCATTGTTGTTTAGCTGACCCGTGCTGGGTTTGAACCCGCCAACCTCGGTGTATGTGGCTGGTGCCATAACCACTGTGCTAAGTGTGTCAAGCCATGCCCCGCTATTTTTAGAGATGAGGTCTCGCTCTTGCTCAGGCTGGTCTTGAAACTGTGAACTCAGGCAATCCACCTGCCTTGGCCTCCCAGAGTGCTGGACTATAGGCGTGAGCCCCAGCTGAGTACAGTGGCTGTTAACAGGTGCAATCACAGATTACAGCCTTAACTCCTGAGCTCAAGTGATCCTCAGCTTTCAGAGCAGCTGGGACCACAGGTGAGGATACACAGCTTCACCATTGCTGTATCCTTGAACAAGTGACCTACATTGTTTCTTCACTTGTCAGATGGCAAAGTTATCCCAATTTGGTTGTCATTTGGAGCATTAAATGATGTAAAAAGTGATGGCACAAGGGTATGGCATGCACAGAAGATTCCACCTTCTTCTTAAAGGTGTGTGCTGATGTGGGAGCAGTAATGCAGGGCCAAGCCTAGGCTTTCCATTTACTCACCTATGTAATCTTCTATTTGCCCACTGATAACACTCCTGATTTGCCAATTTCTCCATCTCTTCACCCACATAACCAATTGCTCTGCCTATCCTTCCACACGTCTCTTCATTGAGTCATTAATCGACTCACCCACCTATTAGTAAGTTCATTCTATCCACTAACCATTCACAAACCTATCCATACTTACCCATTCTCCACCTATCT
Source organism: Galagoides demidoff (assembly GCA_963574575.1). Taxonomy (NCBI): domain Eukaryota; kingdom Metazoa; phylum Chordata; class Mammalia; order Primates; family Galagidae; genus Galagoides; species Galagoides demidoff. Next base: position 22,133 of record CAUYQV010188058.1, read on the forward strand.
ATGCCCCTACCTATAGCTCTGTTGATCATTTATTCACTCACTTTACCTTTCCCACTCATTAGCTCATCCATCCGTCCATTTACTCACAACCTGTCCATAAATCCATTGACCAACTTACCTACCTTATGCACCCACCTGTTCATTTGTCCATGCACTTATCTATCCATCTGTCCACTGACATCCCCTACGCACCCTCTGCCTATCCACCTACTAACCCATCTACCCATTTACTCATCCAATCACCTATCCATTCATCCATTTATTTACCAACTTATGCATTATTGATCCATAAACTGTCCACTTATTCATCCATTAGTCATCAATCACTTATCCATCCTCCCGTCTGTCCATTTATCTACGCCCACAACCCCATACACATTCACCCACATATGTATCTGCAGATATTTCTGCTCCAGTTTGAAGGGTTGGTTAGTAGTAAATGGAGAGAGGCTGCCTGAGGGTGGGGGAATGAGAGGAAAACTGTAGCCTCCCTCCCATTACAATGGTGTGACCTCCCCCTAGCATGTCCCTCCTGGTTTAAAAGAATGAGACCACACAGTCAGTGGGTGGGCCCGTCTGGCCAGATGGTATTTTGGCTGCACAGCCTTTACACACACACACACGCGCACACACACACACACACACACACACACACACACACACACACGTCGCTAGAACGCTGAATATGGACTGCGCCCCCACCCGCTATCCCCAATCCCAAATGCAGAGTAGCTAGGCTCCAGACATAAATTAAAAAATAAGATAAAATAAAAAGAGTTGGTCTCTGGGAGGGAGAGCTCATGCAGAGATGAAGGCAGAAGACCTTGGGAGCTAGGGCCAAGAAGGAGAAATTCCTGCCCCTTCCCTCAGGATCCCCACTCCCCCAGGACTTCTGCCCTAAGACAGTATAATTAACACCAGCCAAAAGGCCTACAGCCCCTTTAATGTCCAGTCTCTCAACCTATCCAATGTCGGATGTTGGCTCCGGCCCCCATCTTCCCACCACAGCCCAAGAGAATGGCATCTTGGGGGATGGGAAGAGGAAGAAGTGGGTGAAGCCTGCAGGTCTTTAGCTGGTTTCTCCTGGCTCTAGGTCTGGGTCGGGAGAACCCACGCATTCCTTGCTGAGCCGCACAATTTCCTGGGACAGAACTTCCATGTCCTAAGAAACAAACAAGCCATCAGGGGCTACAGAAGGGGGCAAGCCACTCCCTTGCCAAAGTAGGGTTACCATCTATGAGTTCCTTCTCACTCCATTAATTAATCAACACTCAGCTACACCTGAGCTGGTACAGGAAAGTACTTGGAGAAGCTCATGGCGTCCCCAGCAGTGAAATGGACCTGAAAAAGTTGCAAGCATGGGTAGGGAGCCTCTGGCACTATAGATACTATTACATGGTGCTGGTGGAGGATACAACCACCACCCTCACCATCTTCTCTTTTACTAAATGTGACCTTGCTTTTCAAAGACAAGAGCTCAGTCCAACTCCTTTCTGACTCTCCTAGAAATGGGAAAACTATTTGGGTAGCAGGTTTGGCAAATGGATGTGTGGGTAGACACATGGGGCGAATCTATAGTAGGCAAAAGTAGACAAGTGAATTGTTCAGAGGGCAGAAGGAGGACAACAGGCAGGCAGGCAAGCAGGTCATGGGGTGGGTAGGTAAAAGGTAAGGCAAGGGGAAACTAATGATAAGAAAGTGGCATTTCAGGAAATAGGTAGCAAGACATGGAGGAGATTCTGAGATGGGTAAATAATAGGGTAGGTAGATGGGCAGACAGGTAAATGGTTAGGTGAATGTGCATATGAATGGATGAATGAGTAGATGGAGGACTGAATTCATCATAAGTTGACTAGAGGGTGGAGAATAAGAACATGAAGGGGATAGTCAATGAGCAGGTAGGGGGGTGGTGTGTGGCTGGGTGGACAGATGGGTAGACTGGAAGGTACACTCGCCTTATGCAAGTGCATATTCTTGGTGAGCTGCTCCTCCAGCATGTTCTGCAGCTTCTTGTTCATCTCTCGAAGGTTCTCATCGCCTGGCTTCACTAGGTCTCTCAGGACGCTGCCCAGCCCACTGCGATCTGTGTGGCCTGCTGCCACAGATACATCTGCAAGAGCCCAAGCTAAGAACCAGTCCCTCGGCAAAGCCAGGAGAGCCAGACAGAGCCAGAAGAGAAAAGAAGGAAACAGAGCCAGGGAAGATGGGAGGGGGAGAAGCCATGTTATGTAGGGAGTGGAAGCTTTGACATGTAGAACCTAGCTCTTTGGCGGTGCCTATGGCTCAAAGGAGTAAGGCTCCAGCCCCATATACCAGAGGCAGTGGGATCAAACCCAGCCCTGGCCAAAAACTGCAAAAAAAAAAAAAAAAAAAGAACCTAGCTCTTTCACTTACTAGCTCTGCGACCCTGAGAAATGAGGACAATAACTAACTTGTGGAACTAGAAAAGTGCACATGCCGTCATGTGCAAAACAGAACACACAGTAAACTCTCAGAGCAGGTGGGTTGGTATTATTCTGATTAATAAGGAAAAATAGGGAGCAAAGGAGAAGGTTTAAAAGAAAGGAGCAAACAAAATAAAGATGGAAAGGAGAGAGGAAAGAGAAGGAGGGAGATGAGAGGAAGGGAAGGAAATAAGAATCCAAAAAGGGATTCAGATCTAGAGAATGAAAATTTACAGCAATAAGACAATATAGGTAGCAAGACAAGATGAAGGAGAGAGTGTACAAAGAGAACAGGAAGAAAGAAGAAAAAAAGAAGAGGAAGATGAGACACAGGGAGAAGGAAAAAAGAGAAAGACAGACACCTTAGAGAACAGAGAGTGCAGAGATGACAACAGACACAGAAAGGAGGAAGGAGGTGAGATAAAGGTAAAGGGACAGAGAATCCCAGCTTTTCCCTCTATGGGTCACAGTCTTTTTTTTTTTTTTTTTTTTTGAGACAGAGCCTCAAGCTGTCCCCTTGGGTAGAGTGCCATAGCATCACAACTCACAGCAACCTCCAACTTCTGGGCTCAAGCAAGTCTCCTGCCTCAGCCTCCCAAGTAGCTGGGACCACAGGCGCCCACCACAACAACACCCAGCTATTTTTTGGTTGCAGCTGTCATTGTTGCTTGGCGGGCTGGGGCTGGATTCGAACCCACCACCTTGGGTGTACATGGCTGGTGCCTTAGCCACTTGAGCCACAGGTGCAGAGCCTCTTTTTTTTCTTTCTTTTTTTTTTTTTTTGAGAGAGAGAGAGTCTCACTTTGTTGTCCTCAGTAGAGAGCAGCCTCAAATTCTTGGGCTCAAGCGATTCTCTTGCCTCAGCCTCCTGAGCAGCTGGGACTACAGGCAGCCACCACAACGGTTGGCCATTTTTTTTTCAGACACAGGGTCTCACTCTTGCTTGAACCTGTGAGCTCAGGCAATCCACCCACCTCAGCCTCCCAGAGTGCTAGGATTACAGGCGTGAGCCACCACACCCAGCCCAGGTCACAGCAGTCTTGTCATTAGCTTCACTGAGTCCCAAGAGGAGAGAAGGACAGAAACCACAGCATAGAACAATGGAGAGGGAGGGCCAGGTGAAGGCTAAAACAGGGCTGATAGTTGGGGATGAGGCACTGACCAATCCTGCTGTCCATGACGTAGGTCTCAATGATGGCACTCTTCCGGCAGAGGTCCTCTGCCATGGAAGCACTGCTCACTTCCAGGTGTTTCACCTGCAAGATGGCCCAGCCCACCTCAGACCTCTCGACTGAGCATGTTCACACATGAGGAGGGGCCCATCAGACATCCCCCCCACTTCAAGTGGGGACGAACAGGCAGAAAGACAGCACCTTCTCCTCCAACATCCATTTCTCCTGCTGTGTCTCTGCCAGCCGCTGAAAAAGTTCAGCCACTTCCTCATCTGACAGCTCTGCTGGCCGAGGAGGCTGGGCCTGAGGGCTGCTGGATAAGGACTGCAGGAAAGAGAAGGGGAGAGGCTAGCCCCAGGCTCAGTGCCACCCATCTCAGATAGCAGTCAGGAGCTGAGGGGGAGAACCAGGCTGGAGGTAGGTGAGAGAGTATGAGCTCTGCAGTGGTGAATATGGGTCCATCTTAGCATCCTCAGAGACTCTGTATTCCCCTTTGCAAAGTGGGGGAGAGTAACCACATCAGAGCCTAACAGAGAGGATTAAGGGAGATCCTGTAGCAAATGAGATCTGATTTCCAGCTGATAGGAAAACTAGAATGAAGAGGAACAAGCTAAATGATATCACTAAGAAGCCAAGAGAAAAACCCAAGGGTGGGATACTTCCAGCAGCTCAACTAGGATGGTTACTTTAACAAGTTAGTCTTAGGGAAAAAGGGACCACATTAGATTAATGAGACTTAAGAGACAAAAAAACAACCAGATGCAGCATGTGCTCTGAAACTGGCATTTTGGGGCCAAGTTAGAGAAACTTAAACCTTAATCAAGGTCAAAGTATTAGATGACATGAAAATTTACCAAATTGGGAAGGTAGAGAGATCAGCTGAACAAAAACAGGTTACTCATAATCTCAATTAAGTCTAGAAAAGAGATCTGGAAGGGTATGAACTAAGCATTTATAATGGTGATCTCTGCATGGTGAAAATGTGACTTCTTTTTTTTTTTGAGACAGAGCCTCAAGCTATCCCCCTGGGTAGAGTGCTGTCGCATCACAGCTCACAGCTACCTCCAACTCATGGGCTCAAGTAAATCTCCTGCCTCCGCCTCCCAAGTAGCTGGAACCACAGGAGCCCGCCACAACGCCCGGCTACTTTTTGGTTGCAGTCCTCATTGTTTGGCGGGCCGGGCTGGATTTGAACCCGCCATCTTAGGTGTATGTGGGTGGTGCCTTAGCCACTTTAGCCACAGGTGCTGAGCCAAAATGTGACTTCTTTTTTTTTTTTTTTTTTTGTGGTTTTTTGGCTGGGGCTGGGTTTGAACCCGCCACCTCCAGCATATGGGGCCGGTGCCCTACTCCTCTGAGCCACAGGTGCCACCCTGTGACTTCTTTTTTGGAGACAGAGTCTCTCTTTGTCACCCTAGGTACAGTGGCATCAGCCTAGCTCACAGCAACTTCAAACTCTTGAGCACGAGTAAGCCTCCTACCTCAGCCTCCCCAGTAGCTGGGACTACAGGTGATTGCCACAATGTCTGGCTATTTTTTCTATTTTTAGTAGAGATGGGGTCTTACTCTTGCTCAGGCTGGTCTCTTAACTCCTGAGTTCAAGCAATCCTCCTGCCTCGGCCTCCCAGAGTGCTAGAATTGCAGACATGAGCCACTGCACCCAGCTGAAAATGTGACTTTTTTGATATTTAAATATAAAATTGTTGCTCACTTGTAGTTTCTAAAAAAAATTCTACAAGGCATACATACTATTTGTGGGACAATAAAAATACATTATTTTCAAATTACTGGCTCAAGCTTGGCACCTGTGGCTCAAGTGGCTGAGGTGTCAGCCACATACACCCAAGGTGGTGGGTTTGAATCCAGCCCGGGCTCTCCAAACAACGACAGCTGCAACCAAAAACCAAAAAATAGCCAGGCATTGTGGCAGGCGCCTGTGGTCCCAGCTACTTGGGAGGCTGAGGCAGGAGACTGGCTTGAGCCCAGGAGTTGGAGGTTGCTGTGAGCTGTGATGCCACAGCA
>CAUYQV010188063.1:0-37211 GCA_963574575.1 Galagoides demidoff
AATATTATGAATTGAGCTGCAATGAACAATCTGGTGCAATTATCTTTGTTGTAAAGTAATTTTTGGTCTTTGGATATACAACTAGTAGAGGAATTGCAGGGTCAAATGGCAGGTCTACTTTTAGATCCCTGAGTATTCTCCATACGTCTTTCTCACCAGCAGTGCAGAAATGTTCCCTTTTCTCCACATCCACGCCAACATCTGTAGTTTTGGGATTTTGTTATGTGAGCCACTCTTATGGGAGTTGGATAATATCTCAAAGTGGTTTTGATTTGCACTTCTATGATGATTAAAGATGATGAGCATTTTTTCATGTGTCTGTAGGCCATGCACCTATCATCTTCAGAGAAGCTTCTGTTCAAATCCCTTGTCCACATGAAATAGGATTACTTGTCCTTTTCTCATTAATAAGTTTGAGTTCTCTGTGGATTCTGATTATCAAACCTTTGTCAGAAGCATAACCTGCAAATATCCTCTCCCATTCTGAGGGCTGTCTGCTTGCTTTACTACTGTGTTCTTGGCTGTGCAGAAGTTTTTAGTTTAATCAGATCCTGGTAATGGATTTTTGATGTTACTTTAATTGCCCAGGGGGTCCTCCTCATAAAGCATTCTCCTAGGTCAATTTCTTCAAGTGTTTTTTCTACACTCACCCCAAGAATCTTTATAGTTTCATGTCTTAAGTTTAGATCTTTTATCCAGTGAGAGTCAATTTTTGTTACAGGTGAAAGGTGAGGGTCCAGTTTCAGTCTTCTACAGGTCACCAGCCAATTCTCCCAGCACCATTTGTTAAATAGGGAATCTTTCCCCCAATTTGTATTTTTGATAGGTTTATTAAAGATCAAATGACAATAAGATCTATGTGTTTTTATGATTTAATAAAAAAATTAAAAAATAAAGTAAATATTACAGGCCTATTTTGAATGGATCTGATTGGACTTTTTAAGTAAAAAGGGTATTTGTTGCAAATAGAATGATTTTCCAAATATATTCAATAATGGGAGAAGTGAACATAATCAGTAATATTAATTCATTAAAATTTTTTAGATTTTTACCATTTAATTAAACAAATTGTAAATCCTTGATTGAGTCAAGCCTCCAAACACTTATGAGTTATTTTTCTTTTTTTCCAGAAGCACAAAGTTATTTCTGGGGGGAAAGAAATACTGTCACAAACAAATTATTCTGTGCAGCTGTTAGTTTGCATAGAAAAATGACTGCATAAACATTGAGGAATATGTCATGTTTGAGGGGAAATTGTTGGTGTACACAAATGAAAGGAATAATTAAAAATGCCCTTTTCTAGATGAAATGTTGAAAGGAAAGTCACTACAATCACTATTTGTTATTAAAGAAATACATAATAATTTTTAATCAATTCATAATGAATTAAAGATATGATTCTTTTCTCTTAGGGCTTCCTGCAAAATTGAAGGAAAATGAGATTTTCTTAGGTAAATATCTGGAGAACATAACATACCTCAGAACAAATGGTGTGTAAAACTAAGAAAACAACTAAATAAATGACTACTTAAATAAATGATCAATAGTACAGTCCTAGCAAAATTCTACTAAACATACAAGCATTTAATACTTAATAATATATGTGTCATAGAATAAAGGGTAGACTAAAATGTAGTAGAATGTTTAATAATAATATAAAATATTTAATAATATGTGTCTAGTAGAATTTTGCTCATGATCCCCTGGACATTTATTTGTATTTTTAGACATTGAGGAAGAGGACAAACATTGTTAATGGAGTCATAATAATTCTATTAAGAGATTGTCCTAAATCTGTATTAGGAATTCTATAAATAGCTCCAGGAAGCACTTTAATCATGACCCTCTTACCGTGCTTATGTTCTATACTGTGATTACACATGTAATCTCCTCTACTCTGTGATGAATTCCTTGAGGACAGGATCTAAGTCCCGACCTAGTTCACCTGTACCTCATCACAGTACCCTCAAAGGAGAAGTGTGGATGGCAAGGAGGCAGCTAGATGGGAAAGATTAATGATGGGACATGAATAAAATTGTCAGATATGTGCAAAGCAGAATTCTTTTTATTTTTCTATTATAAGTTCCAAGTATACATTAATAGATTTGTAAAAACTTTCTAACAATTTTCAATGAGCTAGTGATTACCTTTCTCAAGAATAAAATAATGATGAAAGCCAATGGCCAAATAACTAGGGAAGGTGATTCCAATCATTTATTTCAATTTAGGCTTGTGCCTGGGATGCAGCACTTTGGAATGGTGAGGTAGAAGGATCACTGAGGTCAAGAATTGAAGACTAGCAGCGTAGAAAGATCCTATTTCTAAAAAATAAAAATAAATTAGTGTGCTTGAGAGACTAAGGCAGGAGAATCCATAGTTCCTTTTAATACTGAGTCAGTAATGTAAGCACAGAATAGATAGCAGAGTAGTGTTTTTATATCCCCCCGTTTAATAAATTGTTGTGTACTCTAAAAGCACAAAGATAACAGCAATGAGGATTATATTATTTTTAAAAGCTTTTATGAAATCCATCAAGTATTGATGTTTGAACAAAATGTAATGTGGAGGATGGAGTCTGGATAGATTTTTCATATGAATATTCTATTGATCCAGTATTAAAACTCCTACCTTTCCTCCCCAACTGTACTACACGATCAACCCTGTCAGAAATTGTTGTGTATCTCTTTCTAGATTCAATTCCGGAATATTATATTATTTTTTTCTGATATCACACTGGTTTATTTATTGTAATGTTATAATTTCAGGTGTCCTCAAACTACAGTCCACAGACCACACACGGCCCGCCGAGGACATTTATCTGGCCTGCTGGGTGTTTTTGCCACCGCTGCCTGTCCTGCTTAGCAGGTGACTTGTCCCAGGGCCCGCAATCCAGCCCTCCAACGGTCTGAGGGACAGTGAACTGGTCCCCCTGTTTACAAAGTTTGAGGACCCCTAGTAGATCATTCAGTCTTGCTCTCTGCTTTCGTATGTAATTTAGGAATCAGCTTATTATTTCATTAAAAACCTTGTGGTGTTTTATTGGGATGGCACACAATCAGCAGTTCATTTGAGAAGCCATTGCTATCTTTATAGTATGGAGTTTCCCAGGGCTATCAATTCATGAAGATGATACACGTCTCCTTCTCTCATTTATTTTACTAATGGTGTGTAGTTTTCTTTGTGGAGATCTTAGCACATACTTCATAAGGTTTATTCAAAGAAAAAGGTCAAAGACAAATGTCACAGCATTTTTATAATTGCTAGTGTAAAAAATCCAATGCACGGGGGTGTGCTGACCTTAGTTTTAAAGTCTCTTCCTACATTTTCTTCATAATGTTATCAACTCTTCCAGCTTCCTTATGTATAAAATCATGATGCTTGCATATAATTTCAACTTTACATGTTCTAGGGAAATGCCAATAACTTTTTTTCCCTTCCTTCTTTCCAGACTAAGACTTCCAATACATTGATGAATGGACATGATAATGGTGGACATCCTTGACATCCTGCCTGTTCTCAAAGGAAGCACTTTCAATATCCGTCCACTGAAATGATGTTTTCTACACTGTGTTGAGGTAATTTTTGTATGATTTAGAAGAGTGAGCTCTGCTATAACCCTACATCCATTTTTGACTGCTAACAGTGGTGTTTTATTATGCAAGGATGTTCAGTTTTAACAATTCTTTTCAGGAAAAGAATCTTTTGAAATATTTTTATTCTGTAAACAAAGAGAATTACATTGTTGAGTTTCAATCTTTACACTCAAATTTTATTTCTGAAATTAGCCCCGTTTTGACTTGACATATTTAGCATTTTATACATCACAAAATGTGCTTAGAATGTTCTTTCCTAACATTTTATTTTATAATTTTGCATTAAAATTCATGAGAAAGATTGTTATATGTTTTCCTTTCTTGTATAATAATATCCTTATTAATTTTTGCTACCTGTCGGTCCTTAAAATGTTAGTTATAGTAATTAATTCTATCTCTTTTTCTTTTTTTCTGAAATAATTTATTTTTAAAAGGCAATATTTTTCAATTATTTGAGGTACATCAAGACACCTAAACAAGAGTTCTATTAATACTTTTTAAAATAACTTCTTCAGGTTATGAATAAAATGAATAAGAGCATATTTGAATTTTCACTTGTGTCTGTGTTATTCGGAATAAGACTGTTTCTTCTAGGAATTGTCTACATTATGTAAATTTTCTTACTGTTTTAACCTTAATTGCTTGGCAATCTTACTGGTTAAAAATATTTTTTATGAGCCTTACGTAAGTTCCCAGAGTTGGTTAGTTTGTAAGTTCATAGAATTTCTTAAGTAGCCTTGTTAAATTTCACCATGCACATGGTAGCTAACAATTCAATCAGAGATTCTAGGATACTGCTAACTAGATCTCTGGAGACCTTTCTCTTCATACTGCTCTCCTCTTTGTTACTCTGCCCCATGAAGTACACAACCTCAGCTTCCTACACGGGCCATGCTTTTATCCTCATCTCAGACCCTGATGCACATCTGATTCTTACTCTGAGCTGGAGTCGCGCATGTTCCTCGGGCAGAAAGCCAAGACAATTGCACCACTCCTCTCATTTGTTTGATCCAATAGTATACTGGCTGTCAGCTAATTTCTGCAAGATATTATTTCAGATATTTTCGCCAGATTTTCTGGGTTTTAAGGAGAAAGTCTGGTTTTAGCTACAAATTTATGTTGAAAAGCAAAAATTCTTCCTCTGCATTTGTCACTTATCGTCCTTCCACAGTGAATTTCCAAGTGTTGTATGTGTCACTGATCCCGCTGATGGTAGGATAGGATAGGGTTTGTTGTAACATGAAGCAAATCTTACCTTTTTCTCACCCCTTTCCAAATGTATTACCCCGGAACTTTTCTTTTTCTTTTCTTCTGATATTGATAGGATATTGTCTTACTTTTTTATTTTAACTTAAGGAAATGGAGTAAAGAAAGCCATGATTTTCTATACATTCTGACTATTACCTAGCATTTCAGGTTGAAAATATCCTTAATTTTAGTCCTATTATTTAAAAATTATGACATTTACATAATTCACACATAAAATAACATTACAATTTTTTTAAAAAACTGTCTCTGTCTACCCAACCAATTTCTAATCCTCTAGACATGATTTTTGTTTCTGTGTAATTTAATATTTTCAGGTTAGGCTTAGATTCTTTACCCCAATATTTCTATTGCTCCTATCACTCCACTTTTCTCCTTCTTCAATATAACAAGTAAATTCTCGCTATGATTATACTTAGATAAAAATTCAGTATTTGCATGAATGAATATTCAAATATTGTTACATTTAAACTACACTGTTGATTATGATTGCATATTTAATTTTCAAAGTGACAGATAAAATGCTATGTATTCATATATAATGTACAATATAATGTTTTGAAGTATATACATTGTGGAATGACTACATGTAGCTAATTAACATATAATTGCATATTTTTTCATTTTGTAATTTTTTTTCCCGAAGATGCAAATTGGGCATAGGCAATAGGTTGCCTATATAACATCAATCATGCTTTTTCCTCCTTAGTGATAAAAATCTCAATGTTTAGCCAGGCACATTGCAACCTGAAATAAAAGCAGTTAAATGTGGCCAAATACAAGTAGAAATATTGTTGACAAAGGATAATTAAAAGTGACTGAGAAGAGTTCCTTTGGTCTGGCAGCTTTATTGGTACGAATAATACAGAACTTACCTTTTTTCTCTTAAAGGTTTTACTTTACTAACATTGGACTTTTTTCTTTTTCAGGACTTATGAATAAATTAATCAAATACAAATGAGTAGGTGTATTGATTAGCCATTAATATATTCTATCCAAATGCCCTTAAATATTCTGTCCATGGATAAGTAAAGGAGCACCACTTAAAAGGGGAGCCTCACTGTAACATTTTGAAGTCTTGACATTTCAATGATTAGCTTATCCATCAAACAGTGATGACCTTCCCAATTCAACAGTTGGCTAAAAGAGCTGTTAGAATAACCTTCTCTCTCTCTGACAGATGGAAAGCCAGCTATCTATGACATATTCCAGTCCATACACATCAGCAACTAAGAAAATAACATCGTACAGGGTGTCTTTAAAGTTCATGTGCACTTAGAAAGTCACAACTATTTTAAACCACACATGAACTTTATGGACACCCTGTGTGGTTTATGTTCTGTGTATGTTTGATAAGGGTAAACTAGATGTGTTGATTAAGAGTGCTACATCTATGTATTCATCCCTTCCTATATTTAGGACTAAATGCTGGATATGATTTTTCTTAACACGGCCAATCTCTTCTAATGGAATATACGCTATGTCAACATGTGGATATGTTTGTGTGTGTGTATATCATAATACACTCACATAAAGAGTTTTATAACTCATTTTTTGTTATAAGAGACTAAAAAATCCACATATGTGTTTACATGTATATATAAATGTAAGTAGTACCACTACATGAGTTTACATAAATTAAACATGCGGTCTTGAATTTATGTTTGTTTATACACATATATATCAATGGATGGGTGTATTCTAATTTAAAGTTATCATTATCTATCCTTAGAAAATTATTTGGCCATCATTTCTTCAGATCCTACTTGGAACAGTTCAAGTCCGAAGCCATTGTGTCTGGTCATCAACTCTTTCAGAGTCATGTGTTATGTATGTCGTAAAGTCCTCATATGTTTACACAAAGGATAGACACAGTAGTGCAGGATTTTAGCTTTAGGGATAAGTTGGATAAATCATACATCTTAACTTCCAAAAATCTTCCTTTGCTGGTATCATTATCAGAAAGAAGAACATTTCTCCTGAGAAATCAGCTTGTGAACAGTGGGAAGTCATTCACGATTTTTCATTTTGTGTCAAATGTAGAGATACTCAAGAACTTAATTTATGAAACCTACCTAGCAATATTAAAAAAATAAAAAAAAAGGAATCCTGAGGTTTGATGCCAGGCTTGGCTTAATATTATTTTTCCTATCTTTTTTAAAAATTCCAGAATATTATAGGCATAGATATGTTTTAATTATATGAATTGCTTTTGTACAGTTTGAATCAAATTTGTAAGTGTACCCATCACCCAGATTATATGCATTATATTATATCCACTAGGTATGAATCTACCCCTTTTTTTCATCATTGAGTTTTACTATCAAACATGCACATGAGTGTCAATAGATTTTTTTAAAGTTTAGTTTTCATTTTGTCATCTTGCCTTCTTTTGGAAAACTGGCTTATTTTTCTTATAATATCATGTGTAGCTGAATCACATAAGTACATGAATTACACAGATGTAGGCTATTGTTATTTGCGACAATTTTAACCAAAGTATTATATCTTTCCTTTTCCTTATTTTCTGGTTAAGGCAAAACAACAGATAACTTTTAAATTCATAAGCCCACTCTTGTATGATCCTGAATGTTGGCTGTTTTCAATCCTTTATGTCTTGTTTTGAATGCGATCTTTTGGCAAAAAAAAAAATTGTTTTCTATTTTAATTACAAACATTGTAATTAACTCCCAGCTACGATACCCAATATTTATATCGTTGCCATTATCTAAGTAGAGAAACTGATACTACCATTAAAATAACTACACACCATCTCATACCATCATCATGAATAAGGAGATATTACTCTGTTGTTGTCAATGTGTTCTTTGATCAAAAGCCCTAAAATCATTGGCTTGTATTTCTGTTTTTCAGAAAGAAATTTGCTCAATTTATTTTCCAATCATTTAACGGCTTCAACCAACAGTTAAAATTAACTACTTACCTCCATAAAACCATAGCAATTTCAGCAAGAAAAATGAGTTATCTGACTAGGTCAATAATCCATGATTAAAATGACCATTTATCTATGTTGCTAATAGAATCCTGATTTATACATTTGTCCAGACATCCAGTCTGGTTAAACTTTTCCTTGGCTTTACTTCTTTAATAAGATATTTTTAATAATGGTTGCACTAAAGGAAGCCAGCATGAACTTGACCTCCATTTGTGCTATTAGTTTTTGCTATGTTCTTGTTTAATAGCCTTTGAAATGCACATTACATTTCTGATGTTAGCATATGGTTAAATAGAAATGATGGCCAGCAATAACCTGGAGCTTTCCAGAAGCAGCATAACTAACACTTTCTTTCAAGGACAGCAAGAAGTGCTTTGCTGATAAAATAAAATGTGCTGAGATTCTTGAACCCTGATAGGTTGGGACAGCTAATTCTTGCTCTCATTGCTGAGGAAGTATATGATGCTGCAGTCTCTGCTGAGTCCCCAGCACCAGTGAGCTTGTGTGATCCGTGCTGTGATCTGGAAAATGTAATAAGATTCCAGTGTGCTAATCACTGAGGTCAGTGGGAAATTCAAGTTCTGTTTAGAAACACAGGGATGGGAGATAGACTGGAGATACCAAGAACATTATTTAATGAAGTTTTATTGTAATGTGGTGCTTCTTTGGTTTGTTTGATTAGTGTTAAGCCCATCTGTATCGGTAAACATGAAATGCACTAGAATTTGCGCTAAAAATTGAAAGTACTTGTTTAATGAAAACTTATGGACTGAACTGCAAAGGAGAACATGCAACTTGAACAAAATGTTTGTTGACATTCACCACCCACCAGAGAAACAATAGTGATTTCACTATCATACAACAGCCAGAAGACAAATCTGGGGCAGAAACCTGTACATCTGCTTCAAGGATAAATAAGTTTTTAAAGAAGATGGAAGGTGAAGATTATACTTGCGCCATTATGGCTGCAGAAGCTGAGTTTATGCTCATTCTAAGAAGCCCCCAAAGCATGATCTTTCCTAAAAAAAAAAAAGAAAAGTTTTATTTTTAGTTTCAAGGGATTTTTTTGTTTTGTTCATATAGGAAAAGTAATGTAATAATTCATAGGGCATTGATCTCATCAACAGACGTGTATCAATGACAAGTCAAAGAGAAATCATTTACCTCTAATGAAGACTGGCTTTTTCCCCCCCCCAGACATAGTGGCTCATGCCTAGCCCTCTGGGAAATGGAAGTGGCAGGATTGCTTATACTCAGGATTTTGAGACCAGCCTGAGTAAGAAGGAGATCCCCCTCCAGTCTCTTCGAAAGATACAAAAGTTATCCAGGCTTAGTAGTGCATGCCACTAGTCCCCACCACTGAGAAGGCTGGAGCAAGAGGATCATTTGAGCCCAGGAGTTTAAGGTTGCAGTTAGCTGTAATGATGTCACTGCACTCTACCAAGGGAGACACCGAGACTCTGTTAAAACAAACAAACAAACAAAAAACCTCACTTTTTAAATTCAAATCTTCATTTTTTAAAAAATTTTGCAACTTCCTTCCATTAAGGACTGGAAGCATCTTAAATCATCAGTAGTACTATACATTCAAATAAAAAGACTAAAATTAAAAATAAAATTATTGGCTCATACAAAGAAAATATAAATTTGAACAGAGCATTGTATTGTATTAGAAACAATGTTCTTAAGAAATGAAGAAAACTAGACCAGAAATGTGCTTGGATTTGGTTAAAGTGCACACACTATTTGAAAAGATTGCAATCAAACCACAATATTCTAGTAATTTGGGTAGAAGTTACAGTTGTCAAAATGTATAAATGTTTTTTATAAGGGCACAATGAGAAACACTGAACTAAAAACTATTTGCAAGAAAGCTGGTTTTGCATAGAAAAAAATACTTCAGCATGACAGAACATTCTTTCATTGTCATCTGTTATTAATTGTATTTTGGAAATGTTTGCACCTTTAAAATAGGCTTTTGCACATCAAACTAAATGATTTACAATTCTATTGAACTTTCTGCCAATGAGATTTGAAAATTTTGATTGCATTTGTTCTCAATATTTGGAAATATTTAATCAAAATTTTTAATGAGTGGAGAACCAAAACACTTCAGCTTTGAAGCTTTTGTCAAATTGCAATATTTAAAAAGTGCTTGTGAACAAGGCATTGACATCTCTATAAAAACAGAAGGAGATGGCTACCAAATTAAACAATGAGGGCACAGTGGTGCACACCTTGTAATTTTGCAATTCTATACTTGTTTATAGAGTATTGTAATCTGTAAAAGAATTTTCTGATAAAGTTCCATTTTTTAATTGGATACATTTATATTCTATACCAGAAGCAAAGTGAATGTATAAATTCAGTTTTATATTCCAAAATTATGGGTGCAGAAAGTATTTTTGACAATTTTTTTCTGTAAATATATATGCCAAAATAGGTATTAGGCATTAGGGCAAAATATTTTTTAAAAAGTACCTCCAATAACATTTGAGCTTTGAGTTTAAATACTTACAGTTTTCAATATAAAAACATATAATTTTAATTAACTATACTCCAGTTTGGGGAATTTTGGCTCAACTTACCAGATATCATAGAACTGATAAAATATTTTCTTAATTGAAAATATCAAAAAAATAAAAAAAAAATTGAAAATATCATGGTTTACAGAGGAAATCAGTTGAAGAAGTAAACATCTTTAATTTATTAACCCTAAAATAAGAGTTTAAGAAAGACTTCTGACAATTATAAAAAAAAATTTATATCGAAATATAAATGTTCTTCAAAAACTGAAATAAAATCAGTGAAACTGAATTTTAAGGGCAATATGGCTAGAGAAAGATTACTGCATATGAATGTTACCTCTAATATTCAGTTATTTAATAACAAATACAAAGATTTTATTTAAATGTTCAGAGATAAATATAATTTTAATTTTTAGAAAAAGTAATTTTGAAAAGGATTAAGTATTTCTAGATCTGCTAATATAATTTAACAAATTTCTCAGTAAACTTTGTAAGTATTTAAAAATAAGTACTTCAATTATTTTCAGCAATCCCTTTTACTGTCAATATTTTCTCAGTTGATAATCATATGCCTATTCTATGTACTAAGTATTGTATTAAAAAACAAGTATATTGATATCCTAGTTGAAACCTTCTTTATAGGTGAGCACCTACAGTGGAAAATGGTCACACTACATATGATAGATTCAATGTCTCCCAACTACTTAAAAGAGTCAAAGCAAAACAATATTCCTTTTATTTCAAGTTCAGAATTAGTTTTTCTGTGTTTATTTGTTAGCTTTTATTTTTTGTTACAATTATACAGGCTGGGATATAAAACAGTTTGTTTTCATCTAGGTAAACTAATATTCTTGCTTGACAAAAAGATATATGAAAGAACGATCACTCAAAGTTTTGGGGGTTTTTTTTGCAGTTTTTGGCTGGGGCTGGGTTTGAACCCACCACCTCCGGCATATGGGACCAATGCCCTACTCCTCTGAGGCACAGGCACATCCCCACTTAAAGTTGTTTTTTTTTTTTTTTTTCCACATAAATCAAATGAATATTGAGTCTCTAGCCCATCAGGCTGGCAGAAAACTAAATCTATACCATGATTGGGGTTTCCCTTTTGTCATATTTTTTTAAGCTATTAATGCAAGACTTGGTGAAAGCATTCCATTGTTCCACATGTTCCATATGACTTAGTGTGGAGATGCTTGTGAACCAAGTTCATATCTTTTTTATTTTGAAGTCTGAAAGGTTCTATAGCATTCGAGACACCTGAAGAATGAAAATATTTAAAATTCTCTCCATTTATTTGCCTGCTGTCTTATTAAACATTTCGAGAAGGTAAATCATAGATTCTATAGCTTGAAGAATCTGTGTACATTAAATGTGTCTTGAGACTTGGGGAAAACGCAATCTCTTTCTCTATTTCTGTCTGTAGCCTCTCAAAGGACGTTATATTTCCCCTTCCCTTCTGATAGACCAAGCTTCATTTCTTCAGCTTGGATATTCACAATGGCAGGAAAATGGGTTACCTTCAGTTTCTTTTCCAAAGCCTTACAATTTAGCCAAAACCTAAAGAATAAATGTGGTCTTGAAACCTTAGTACATTTATTAATAGCAGCAGAGGAGCGACAGGGATGTCAAGAAATGATCCTAGTATAACTTTTTCCGGCTTCCTTTACCATTTCACTCCAGGCTGACTTTCTTTCTCTGTTGCTCACTGAGGGGAATATACCATTTTCTTCTGATGAGCATCAGACATAGAACTGATGATGGAAGTGTTTGGTAGGCAGAAAGGCTGAGTGGAAAGAATACAAAGTATAAAATCACATATGCTGTGTTTGGATTGCAGCTTCTGCACTTTTTGCTTCTATTTGCTGTTGAGCTTCGAAAAATAAATGAATCCTATTTCTCGATTCATAGAATAGTGGTAACAATTCCAGAAGGGTGGTAGCTTTGTGAGAACACTGCAGGCATTCAGTATTTTCTGCAAACGCCCCCCCCCATATTTCTTTCCAAATTAGAGGTAGTGATAGTGTGTACTCAATGTAATTGATTATGGCAAAATATATTTGTAATTTGTTGTTGTTTTGTTGCTATTCTTATTATTTTCTCCATGTGTCTTCTAGTGTTAAATTTCCCAATTTAAAAAAAAAAAAAGGTAAAATCTGAGATCATGTTTAGTTAACGAAAGTTAAAAACTAAAGGTCTCATTGCTCTATGGTATGGCTTAAGCCAAGTTTAAAATGTACTAACTTTGTCTCTTACGATTCAGTGAATGCGTTTTATTTTGTTAGCAAGCAATTTCCTTCAGGCTCAGGTCAGAATTTCTTAAGAGATAAAAATGGTAACATATCTGTACTTTGTCACTATTCTCAGTAAACCATTAGAGCTGTGTTTTGGCTGTCTGGTAAAATATATAGCTTCTTAGAATTTCTTACACATCTATTTTAAGACTACAAGGTCAAGGATGCCTGCTCACATTGGGCCTTTCCAAATTTATATTATTAATCATAGGGATAGGAAAACATGTTCTACTGGTTTTTGTTTTTTTTTAACTGGGCTCCTTCCAGGTTTCCCACGCACTTCTGTTTCTTTGCATCCATTTACACCATGAAAACAGTCCTACCTTGTTCAATTTTCTCTTCTCAAGGTGCGGGTTCACTCCTCCTAAGTTTACCAGTCTCATTCAGAATATCACACCTTGGGCATCCATCCCACTTGTGTCTGAATTCATTGAACCCCTAGGTGATATTTCAATAACAATATTATAATCCAGAAATGCTAAGGCAGTGGGGACATAGAACAGATGAGGTATGCATTATCACCAGATAGCACAGAGGACTGATTGTGGATGACAGCCCTTGATGGGGTAATGAGCTATCTGTGGTAGATTCTCTGGAATGTGTTATTTTCTTAACGACAGATAGATAGTGTTTACTCTAGGCCTTGAGTAATCTAGGCATTGGAATTGTTGCATTGTTACCCTGATATTATGTCCAGAGTTGCTAATAATTGGACCTTTGATTATAGGCCTTCCTTTAAAACACACAGAGGACTGCAACGGACATTTAATTTGAAATGACTCAGAGGGTGATCTTCCTTTTTCTGAAAAAATATTTCAGTAGCAGCTGTGTTTGCTGGCATCCATCCTACCCAAATGCTGACCTAGCTTGACCCTAAAGGTCCCTTTTGGAAACAAAATTTTGGAGATAGTTTTCTTATTAGCAATGTATACTGTTAGGTACCTGTAAGACAGGTCCACGCATTAGTAGAACCTCACTGTTTTGCATGTCTCCACTTTTTAGATATTAGTCATTTAATCATATGGGTAAAATTATCTATAAGTTGCAATGGGCAAAAAATTAGTGAGAGTGTGATTATGGCCAAGACTGATGTTAAGTTTGTATATACTAGGATGATTGCATTGATTGTGAAGATGCTAAAGTACTTCTTAGTTTTTTTCAAGTCCTCTGAGTGTTTCCCACTCTATCTATTGCCTTAGTCACTCTGGGAATTTGCAGAGGATCCTGAACCTTCACACTGGAGTTCCCTAGGACTTTGTCCTCTCGACTCACTGTTGTACCTTATGGTGGTATTCCTGCTAGATGGTCTCTAGTGCCCAACACTCAGGGACCATCATTAGCTGTTCCTTACCTTTGTTTTCTGCCTGTGAGTGAATCAACTCACCCTGGCTCTTGAACATCTGTTTTCATTAATCTCTACAGTCAGAGTAGGTCCAGATACAAGGAGAGGTGACGTTCATGGGGATTATGACAGAAGCTCACAGAGCAGATTCTGTTTCCTTTTGCATGCCAGAGACTATGTGTTAGGTAATTGCTCCAGAAAAGCCCCTTCCCCAGAAAGCCCCTTCCTGCTTTCTCTTAAAGTTACTGCTCCTTTCCAATTACAGGGAGTTGCCTGCTTATCTCCCAGTCACAAAACCTGTCTCACTAAAATATTCAAACTTATGGCCTGCCCCTAACGGCTCTTTCTGCCAGAGCAGTAACTCCTTATTGGCTACCCTACCATCCCGCCATCATTCTAAGACTTCCCCTAACTGAACCTATATACGGGTGTGCTTCTCTTTTGATCTTCTCTCTTCTCTCTTCCTCTTTCCTTCTCTCTCCCTCTTCTCTCTCCTCTTTGCTCTCCTCTTTTTCTCTCTACTTTTCTCTCCGCTTTTCTCTTCTCTTTTCTTTCCTCCTCTGCAATATCCCTCCCCGGCCAATAAAGACCTTTTGTACAAGCCATGGTGGTCTGTGAGATCTCTGCCAGTTGAGTGCCACCCTTTCACTATGGCTACTTGTCTATAATTCACAGTTACTCTCTTATTATCACTAATATAAACTGCAGGGTACACAGGATTTAACTCAAGGGAAACTAGAAATGAAGCCATAGGCAGTAAGGAGGGGCAAACTGAGCTTTTTCTAGGTATAGGAACTCTAACAGAGCAGGGTTGTTAGCAACAGAAAAGTGATGTGAGAAGCAGACAGGATTTGGGGGTTCCTAGGAGTTGGGAAACAACCAGGGTTTGAGTTCCTCTATTCAACCCATGTAAAAATTGAATTTTATTGTCATTTAAATTGTCAATATATTAAAAACATCTGCATGCCCACACATCACAGGCATTAAAACATAATTACTAAAAGAGAACGATAATGTTTATATAGTGGTCAACGTATATTGCACACAATTATAAACGTATATTTAACCTTATTGATACAATAATTATCACTATTATCTTTATTGTACTGATGATAAACTGAGGCCCCACAATAAACTTGAAATGAGAAGTAATCATTTAATCACTTCCTAGTTATTCTGTTGGTGAGGGAGGGATTACTATGGCCCAACACCCAACCAGTTGACAGATGAATTTGATAGCAGTTTGTAAGTCACATATGTTAATGTTTGCAATTGAGAGCAGAGTGGAAAACCAGGACTTTAAAAGGCGAGCTTTGTAGTATCAAGATGGTGGGACACCGCTCATTCACACACAAGGATGCAATTCACTTACATGAATAAATCTGTAAGCTCTACTTAGGGAGAACTAGAACTGTGATTCAGGAGTAAGTGGGATGGTGCCATTTTGTTGGAGATCTTGAAAACAGCGCGGAGAACTGTGGCTGTGGTTTCACCAGGTGTTGGAGCAGTACATAATACTGGGCCTTAATTTTAATTCTCAGACACAAAGAACCCAGTACTTACTGGGCCTTAATTTTAATTCTCATACACAAAGAACCCAGTACTTATCTCAACTGTTTAGGAAGCCCTTTACCAGTTGAAATCAAATGTGATAATGATGGTAGAATAGTGGAACTTAATAAAATCACAGACTATTGTAAGTTAGACAAGTTTTAAAGCAACTGCTATTAGTTCTGAAATTGAAAATGCATAATAGACTATGATCAATGATATTGTTGATTTTAAGAGACATCTACACCTTCTAAATGAAAGTCTTCCAATAATTATCACTTTTATAGAGGGGGCTTTTAAAAAGCTTAATATAGTTTAATATAACTAAGTAATACCACGAATGGGTATTACTGGGTCAGTGATAGCTTGTGCAAATATATCACATAAACAATTAATGAAAACTAACAATGATGTATGAATTGTTAGATTGATTTAACGGATGGTTTACATTGAACATATATCATTTGTAAGGATATATCATATTTACAAATGAAGAGAAGTTTAGACCAACTCCAAAATTAGAGCAAAATAGGCCCTAAGATTGCCCTCGCTCATGACACTCATTCCATAAAGTTTCCAAAATTACCCTCAGTTTCAATAATTTACTAAAAAGGCTCATGTAACAAACTAGAAGCAGTTACACTCACTGTTATGGTTTATTACAGGGAAAGGCTACCGATTAAGATCAAATAAGAGATTATTCATAGGCCTGAGTCCAGGAGGTTTCCAAATGTGGACTTTCATTTGGCCTGTCTGCCTGGAGCCAGCATGCATTATTCTCCCAGCATAGATAGTTGCCAATATTCACAAATTACTGCCATCTAGGGAAGCTAACCCAACATTTCACTGTTCAGAGTTTTCATTAGGGTTCCATTATGTAGGCGTGATTGATTGATTGACTAAGTGATTGATTGCCAGCAGGGTTGATTTCAGTTTCCAGGTTGATTCATACCACATTACCCAAAGCCCCCACCCAAAGGCACATTGTAAAAACCGTCTAGTGTGACCCGAAACCCATGAGTAAAACAAAATACATTGCTGAGCCTAGAGATTACTTTCCAGAAGGTGAGGACAAAGACCAAACTGCTCCTTGGGCCATACCAAATTTCTCAGTATTCAAGTAAGATGTAATTTTAAATATTTCTATTACAGGGGAGGTGCCTGTGGCTCAGTGGGCAGGGTGCTGGCCCCATATACTGAGGGTGGCGGGTTCAAACCCAGCCCTGGGCCAAACTGCAACCAAAAAATAGCTGGGGGTTGTGGTGGGCACCTGTGGTCGCCTAAGCCCAGGGGTTGGAGGTTGCTGTGAGCTGTGATGTCACAGCACTCTATCAAGGGTGACAAAGTGTATTTTTTCTAAGAAAATTACATTAACTCACTAGTTATAAGAATCTTGAATACCACTCCTGATTGTCTTCCTGCAAAAAAATGACTGAGTTTTAATTTTATTCTTTGTAGTACCTTCCTAAATTTCTGTCATGTGATATGTATTATTTGCAATTAAAAATAAAATGCATGTGTAAAAACATTATCAGAATATTTAATCTCTTTCTACTAGAAAAAAATTCTTTGGGAGTAATTTGAATCCTGTATCTATTTGCAATCATTATTCTTTTGATTTTTTTTATTCATCACAGCAGTTAGCATAGATATTGATAAAAATGTAGCTGCATTTTATTAAAAATTCTAAACCTATGATGTTTGAAATTGAATTTCCTTTGGTTATAAATTACTGAGGTTTTTATGTAACCTCAGCGGGGTTTTTTTGGTTTTGCCTTGTTTTGGTAATTGATTAAAAATTGTTTTCAAAGTGATGAAAAGACATCCTGTTTCTTTGCAAGGCAGAATTCTGGTTTATTCCTTAAAAAACTTCTATATCATTTTTTAAAACATCCCTATGCTCTTATTATTTATGAAGCACACATATGTATATGTATTTATTTTGATTTACTGTCCTTTGTACTTGATGTGGTACTCCTGATGTGACGTGAGTTTCAGGGGTGGAGGCAGAAATATTCAGCCATCTCATTTTGTTTTTCTCCTTTCCAATTCTAAGAAAAAAAGCTGTGGCTGTGATAGATCTTTACCATCAATTAAAAGGGTTCATTTTAAAAATTCACCGACTGACCATCTATTCAGTTTCTCAATGTTAGTTTTGTCTAAAATTCGTTTTTGTTACCAGCTAAGAAATCTTATCAAAATTTATTATAATTCAAACAAAATTGCTAGCAGAGCTAAAAGAATTAGGTTATTATGTTCTTGGCCATTAAATTTTGTAATTGTATTTGTGTACAAACTACTTAAACAAGTTGCAGGTAAATTTACATTCCTCTTTTCAAATCAGGAAATTTCTACGGCCTCATTATGAGGCGTGAAACTATCTGTAGTTTTAACACAGAAGCAAAAGTGTCTGAGGTGGAGAGCTGGGTTTTCTTCTCTCCTCACTTCACCAGTTAAAACTCTGGGTATTACTGAAAGCTCCTTTTACAGTTTCTAAATCAGGACCCAAGTGCTATTTTCTTCTGGTTTTTACTAATAGAGCTTTATTAAGCAATTCAGACTTGATGGATTTTAATGAGGGCAGGGATGTTATTACTGTCCTTATTAGTGTTTTGAATCTGATTTGGACTGAACTGTAATGTACACTTCCTAAATTAATGATTTCAATCTAGTAAAGATTGACCACGTTCTGAGTTCAGTCAATAAAGTAGTCAGCGAATCATTAAAATGATGTTTGTCATTAGAACAGCCAAAGGGGTAGGACGCAAAAGAGAAGAGAAGGAATGTTAGTGCCTTGCAGACAAATGCTGGGCCCCAATTTACTTGTTTGTGCTTTTTTATATTAAAAAAAGATAATAAACAGCATGGGAAATTTTAGCAGGATTTAACTTGAAAACTCTGACAAACCTTAAGAGTTCATCCATGCTGAGTTGATGAGTTTCTTCTTAAGAGGGAAGAAAGTAATTTACTGCTGTCAAGCTGATGATCATTTGGGTTAACTTACAGATACAGTTCTCCATCAAGTCCCCTGTTTTACTCTTCAGCAAAAGAACTGCCTTGGTCAGCTTGATAGCAATTTCATAGCGCCAACATTAAAGGATATTCACCTGGGGGAAATATCCACTGGTCATTGACTGTGTGTTCACTAGAGCTTCTGATATGCACAAGTAACCACGCATTGTTTGGTCTTTAGTCCTTTTCCTTCAGCACCAAGAATATAAGGGTGCGCCTATTAGTTCCCTATTTACTCTGACAGTTCATCCTCTGGCAAATGCAGTGCATGAGAAGATCAGCCATGTGTCTACATTTTGAAAATAATTCATATCTAGGACACGCCATGAAGTCCTCCTGTAGGAACACCAAGGCAGACATCTACAACGTAAAGAATAAAATCAATTATGGAAAATCAAGTCTTCTTCCCCTACTACTGTGTAACAACTCCGAGGCCAGATGCTCTAGCACCTGGCAATCAGCAGAACATGAAGACCCCAGAAAGAGCATAAACTTTGCAACTGTACTTATTTTAATGGCCATCTCAGAGTTCTTCTCTTAAAGAAGTCTCTTTAAAGTGAAAATATCTCCTTGCACTGACATAAAACAGTTTACCCACTTTAAAATTTTATGATGACCACTAAATCACGAAGCACAGGGAAAAGCCAGCAATAAGAACAAAATTGGGAGTATTTTATTTTTTTTACATGCGCGCATCCTGAATTATTTTGCTACTCTAAACTAAATGTGAAAGCTTTTTCAAATAATATATCTTTTGGTTGGTTGGGGTGGGGAAATGAATTTCACACAAAGCCAAAAGAAGAAGAGGAAGGAAAAGAAGAAGAAATAGCAGCAACAGCAGCTACTCAAACTGTGGCAAATGCCTTCTGAAGATTGAACATTTGATAAAATCCAGCTTTCTTATTTCCCAGGCAGAATAAAGGGACTATGGGCAGGTATAGATTCTCTGTGTGTGACTCCAACTACTTTGTACCTTATTTAGCTACAACATGCCAAATTCTATGCTATTTATGGCAGTAGATTTACTTAGCAGTTATTATTGGTTTAGATAAAGTTTATTCCTTTATTCTGATCCTATAACCACTAACCATGTGGCCTGTTCCTGAGAGGGCCAGACCAGCGCCATTTTGTTGTCTACTAAGCTCTGTTCCTAGCCCCTCCACCCCCTCCACCCCCAGCCATCGCGCCTTGACTTAGCCACCTTAGGCAGACAGCTGCAAGTATCAGTTTCCATGAGCAGTTCCCATAATAGACAGTAGGTTCCTACTTCGTTAAAATTCAGGTATCCCCCTTCAACTATCCAGTTAGGCGGCACCACCCCAGGTCCCCATCAGGAAATCCCCTCTTCAGGAATCCTCCTTCAACTACCCAATCAGGCGGCACCACCTCAGGTCCCCAGTTAAGAAATCCCCTCCTTTACTAATGAAATCACCAACCACCAATCGGCACCTGTGGCTCAATCGGCTAAGGTGCCAGCCACGTACACCTAACGTGGCGGGTTCGAATCCCTAGCCCAGCCCACCAAACAACAATGATGGCTGCAACCAAAAAATGACCAGGCGTTGTGGTGGGTGCCTGTGGTCCCAGCTACTTGGGAGGCGGAGGCAGGAGACTCGCTTGAGCCCAGGAGTTGGAGGTTGCTGTGAGCTGTGATGCCACAGCACTCTACTCTACCCAGGGGGATAGCTTGAGGCTCCGTCTCAAAAAAAAAAAAAAAAGAGTGTACTCACACCCTTCATCACCCTTCTTCTTGCTTCCTGTACCCTATAAAACTTTACAACCTCCTGGGTTCAGGGCCTTCCTTAGTATGTTTGCCAGAAGGATCCAGGCCTGGGCTCACTAAATAAAAGCTTGCCTTTTGCTTTTACATCAGAGCATGTCTCTGATCGTCTCTTCGTGGGCTCGGGAACTTTAAGAAATTCTGGGCACAACATTCCATCTAAGTCCATGTTGAGAAGCACATGAACTAGAAGTAAGCAGCAGTCTCGCGTTCATCAACCATTGAGTAATTTACTTGCAAATAAATGAATTAGCATCATCAATTATTTATCAACCAAAATATATAACTTTTACTTAAATCACTTAAACATTTCCTTTTGTATTTATTACTATTTGAAAACTCAAACTATATGAAAATTACATTAAAATATTTTAAATTTATAATACTTCAATTTCCTCTGTTGTACACTAATGATGAGAAAAAAATCTGATGGCCATTTGACCATATGGATCAAAAGTCTTCAAAAGGTACATTCATTTCACCCCCCAAATTATACCTTAAAAAATAAACACTAAAATTATATAAATCGGGGGAAATTGTGCATTTAAAACATGACTTTCAGACACACGTCTGAATAGCAAAATGCTGGATTAAAATCATCCAGATGCATATGTTAGTGAATTATTAAAGAAATTATGTATCTTCCTATATGGATGCTAATGCTCAAAATTACAATGATTCAACAGTTACTAAGTGCCTGGTACTTTTCTAACATTTTGCATGAATGATTCTTTTAATTGTCATAGCTCTTTGTGTATTGGCTCTTGATCTTCAGAATTATTATTATTATTTGACAGAGAAGAAAACTAAAACCCGCGGATGTTAATTTAGTTCCCTAATCTCATTCCAAAAAGAGGGGAAAATGGTTAATGAAACTAGGCTAGTGCTATTTGCCAGAGCACAATCTAACCATTCAGAATACTGAAACGTTTATGTAACGATTGGCAGGGGACAAAAACCACAGCATTTTCCAATCCGAAACAAAACAAATTTTTGGAATAATTGTTGTAGATAATTTGCTATGATACACATAAAGCATTTAAAATATCAGGTATTTAAATTTTCTTATTGTATACAATTTAATCTCAATTGAAACCTTTTCTTCTGAAGCTGAGTGGTTTGGTATATTATAGTCAATGGTACATAACTGTGTACACGCACACATCCTCCAGTACATATGCATGGAAAGAAGCATGGCACGTGTGCCATAGGCATTTTGGATGATGGCAAATATGAGCAAATTTCCATGTTTTCCATATTGATCTTTGGTCTTGAGTTACTGCAATGTGAAACAACACGTATTATGAAGCTGGAAAAAAATCATTTTCATTTTTCATCCATAGAGTCTGTGACTGTTTGGATAACATACATCCACAGTAGGAAAAGGGACACTGAGATATTAGAATATAATAGCAAGAATCTACAGCTGCATACCTAGAATCACTGTAAGCTGAAATCTGTCTTACTTAATCCCCCATTGTTCAGGGTATTTTCGACCAGAATCTTGATTTAGTAAGTGTACAGTGGGTGAATCAAATTTCTCAAAGACAGACTCTAAATAACAAAGTGTACAATTTTTTTTTTTTTTGAGACTGAGTCTCAATTTGTCGCCCTTGGTAGAGTGCTGTGGTGTCACAGCTCACAGCAACCTCCAGCTCTTGGGCTTAGACGATTCTCTTGCCTCAGCCTCCTGAGTAGTGGGGACTACAGGCACCCGCCAGAACACCTGGCTAATTTTTGTTGCAGTTTGGCTGGGGCCGGGTATATGGGGCCAGCGCCCTACTCACTGAGCCACAGGCACTGCCCCAAAGTGTATAATTTTTGTTCAGAGGGATGAACCAGAAATTCTTAGAGAATAAGAGAGAAAAGTTCAAGTAACTTTTGCCAGAAAGCACAATATAACCAGTAATCACTGCCAGTAATCACGTATGTGTGTGTATGTATATGCTGTAACCACATGTTAATATATTGGTGTATATTTTCCTATATATCTCTATTTTCCTATGTATCTCCATATACTCAACTCACTTTCCCATGTATAGGTACATTTACATAAAACCTCACACATACATTTTCTTTTGCTGTGGAGTGGCTACACGTGACATTGACTTATAATTAATTGGCTTCGTGGTGAGCAAGAAGTTCAGTTGCTTGTGTGGCAAAGGCTGCTGCCCCAGACTGTGCGTGAAGACACTGTAGTTACAACGTACTTTCAAACACACTCTTTGAAAAATCATGCTTGCCCTTGCTGATAAAACACAAGGAAAAGAAGCAAATAGGAAAACATGTCAGAATTCTTTCTACAAATATTACGGTAATTTTACAAACTATCTTCAACTATTTTCCTTTTGATTACAAAAGTAAACAAGGGTAAAGATCAGTGTAACTGTGCCCAGAGGTCTCACTTGATCTGCCTTTCTTAATAAGGTACCCAGATAATCAGCCATTGCAGAGAATCGCACAGAAAGAGCTCAATGGAGGTACATGAGACTCTGAATAAAGGAACCTCAACATTGTGTAGAACCATCTGCTGTTCTCCCAGAATATTGGCCTCTGTGGCATTCAAAAAAAAAGTCCACACTTCATTTACCAAAGTAAGAGCATCCTGGATCTCATTTCGCTGAATCCAAGCTGTGAGTATTTAGCTGGGCTGGATCCATTGGCTGGTGAGTGTTGCTTGCAGCAGCAATAATCCTTACAGCAGCAACTGTCTCAAGGTTACTGTTCTGGTTATCTACGGCTGCATGACAAACTACCCCACACCTTTGTGCTATAAAACAACAACCATTTTTTTATGCTCATGGATTCCATGGGTCAGAAATTCAGAAAGATCTCAGCAGGGATGATTTGTGTCCCAGACTGTATTTTCCCAAAATAACTGTCACAGTATCTCTCATCCGTGTCCTCACCTACGGTGTGGCCTTGCTATGCCCCCATAAAAGGGTGGGGCCTGTTTCTCTTCACTGGCATCTGGGCTGGCCTTTGGAACTCCAAGAGGGAAACGATGCTGTATATTTTTCAAAGTTAGGTCAGTAGGCTCAGCACCTATAGCACAGTGGTTATGGCGCAAGCCACACGCACCAAGGCTGGTGGGTTCGAACCCAGCCCTGGGCCAGCTAAACAACAATGACAACTGCAACAAGAAATAGCTGGCATTGTGGTGCGTGCCTGTAGTCCCAGCTACTTGGGAGGCTGAGGCAAAAGAATTGCTTAAGGCCAAGAGTTTGAGGTTGCTGTGAGTTGTGACGCCATGGCACTCTACTGAGGGTGACATAGTAAAACTCTGTCTCAAAAAAAAAAAAAAAGAAGTTAGGTCAGTAAAAGCCATGCCACTTCCATCCATTACTTAAGGATCTGATTCAGGGTCTCTGAATTAGACACTCTTGCGAGCCTCTATCTCAGACCCCGTGAGAGGCTCAAGCCCCGTGAACAAGCCTTGTGTCCCGGCTCCCCTTGACTGTCACAATTCACCTTCTGCATTTTCTTCTTCTGACTTACATTCTGGATAAAGAGAAATTTAGTTATTAGAGAAAAAGTATTTGGGTACATCACCATTTCTGATCATCAAGGAAGTTTGGTAATCTCCCTAAGGATTTGTAATCCTCCTAACAAGAACATTTCACAAAGAGGAAATGCTCTTTGAATGAAGCAATGTCTGGGTTGCTGTTTTGTCAGAAATGAGATCAGCAATATGTTAACAGAAGGGATTCCTCATCCCGATCAGTGAGGAAGGTGCTGGAAGAGGAAATTAATCCTCAGAAAATAAGATATGTGTTAAAATTATAGTTACGGAAAGAGAAAAGTGGAAGTCAGCCACAGCCCAAGGAAGAGACCCTGCATTCCCAGTGTCTGGCCTTGTTTCCAGCTCCCGTGTTGGACAAAGCTCACCTTCCCACCTCCAGGAGGGCCAATAGCATGGGATGGAGACACCAAGCTCACAGCGTCAAAAACAGTAGATAGAAAACACATTCAAGAGCCTGAAACGCTTAAAAAACCATAAGGAGGGCTTGAAGAAAACTCAGATGCGATTATTTCAACAAGAAAAGTTGGCAGAATGCAGGAAATGGTTGTGGGGTCGGATGGGAGTATGGATGAGAGAAGGAAGGTTTTCTTAGGAAAAAGCAATGGGTGTGGGTAGGATCTGAGTTTAGGAAAGAAGTCAGTCAGGATACCATGAACAATTTTTAATATTATTACCATATTTGGCTGTAGTTCTCCCTGGGGACTAGGGCAGTCAGAGTTTCAATCTATGTAGCTGTGTATCTACGGTCTAGAGAAAGATCCTGGTGGTGAATTGCTTGTAGCTGTGTGATAGTCCGGACCGACGGGGGATGAGTCGGCCCACCATGGATCTCAGCAAGAGAACGCAGCTGCCAAGTGTTAGAAGTGTCTGATTTTGAGCCCTTTCATTGATATTTCCATCCTCTCCATAAAAAGAAACATCAAGGCTCAACACAGGCATTTAAAAATAAATTGTGATGAATAGGGTTTGGTCTCTAATGTATACTCAAACCACAGAGTCATACAACAACTAATCTGTGTGACTTGGCACATGGTAAATGGCTTTTCAATCTCAGCCTTAAATTTCTCCAAGGTCTTGGGCCGGTGGGACAATACTAATTTTATAAGTTTTCTGTAATGTATTAAAATATATACCATTATGTTTTAGGAAAAATATTTAAGGCTTTGTTCAGGCTATAAATACTAATACGTGATTTCAGGAAGAAATATGAAAAATGATTTTTTGATTTACTTTCTATGCCCTGATGGTTTCTAAAAGGTCGTCTGTCTTGACAATGCATTTTTACAGCTTTTCTAATAACATCGATGAGGGCAAGTTGAGCTAAATTTCAGAGTAAAAAGCAATGCAGATGTCTTTTATGATCCCAGTACTGTTATAACAGAATCATTAACTATACTGTGCACTTTTTCTTTTTCATATAGATTTTTCTTTAATGCCATAATATGTCACAAATTTGATTCATTTTATAAACTACATATTGGTTGCTTATTATATTTGTCACATTGTTATTTCTTTTCTTTAAAAAAATAATTCACCTGTTTAATTTTACTCAGTTTGAGCCTCTCTTCCATTTTATCTGAATTTTTAATGACAATGCTAAAATTCCAATGTTTCATTCTTGTAAGTTCTCTTTTTCTTTCTTTTCCTTTTCTTCTTTCTTTTTAAAATAAAGATGGGGGTCTCATTCTGACACCTAGGCTGGAGTGAGGTGGTGGTGGCATGATCACAGCTCATTACAGCTTTTAATGCCTGGACTCAAGTGATCCTCCTTCAGTCTCCCAAGTAGCCAGGCGTGTGCCACCATGCCCAGCTTTTTTTTTTTGGTAGAGACTTGGGTCTCACTACGTTGCCCAGACTGGCCCCAACCTACTAGCCACCAAAAGATCCTCCTGCTTCCCAACGTTCTGGGATTACAGGGGTGAGCCATCAAATCTGGCCAAGTTCTCTGTCTTGAAATGATGAGTGCTTTTTATTGTCTGCAGAAAATAGAAAACAGGAAAAAGAAGGTAGAAATTGCATGTTTGTAGGAAAAGAATCAGAAAAAGATGAAATAAGGATATTCTTTAGAATTGGACCTTGTAACATGGATAGCAAGTACTGATTAGCAGAAAGGCCTTTTAGCCAAACAGAAGCAGGACCAAGGGTTGTGACAGTGGTATTTAAGCCATGTTAGGTGAGATACTTAAGGGAGGAAGTTATTATGGTTCCATATGCTGGGAATAATCAAAGCCTCAAAAAGGTAATTGCGGGTAGAAATAGATGGTAGGGTACAAATATTATAAGAGAAGAATATTTCTAAGTTTAAGGAGAAATATAGGTGAGGAAATTTACTTTGTTTAAATTTAGCTGGAATAATAAGACTGAAAATCATGTTGCTTTCAATACATTTATGAATTCAAAACCTATAACCTTGATCTACACATTTTTCTTGGTCTTGAAAATGATTGGACATTTTCCTTGGATATATCATGGATAGTTTGGACTAGTTAGGATTAAAGTTTAATTCTATCACCCTCTTTGCTTATTTGTTTACTTCTGCGGTTAAAATCTTTATATCCATTCCATTTTGAAGCCAAAGTATGGGATTTAATGACCCTTTATTAATTTCCATAGCCTCACTCTTGTCGTGTTACCTCTACAATTTTGTCTTAGAGCTCCCTGGTAAATATCTCTCAGCCCTGTACCTGCTTTTCTGCTCAGTTCTCATTAGACCTCACCTGAACTAACTGGTCTCTGTAGCTCCAAACTCATGTTTCTCCAGGTAATTTTCTCTACTGCCTCTTGGAAGATCTGAAAATTCAAGTTGTATTAATTATCTTTCTTTTTTTCTCTCTCTTTTTTTTTTTTCTGACAGAGTCTCACTTTGTTGTCCTCAGTAGAATGCCATGGCATCACACCTCACAGCAACCTCAAACTCTTGGGCTCAAGTGATTCTCTTGCCTCAATTTCCCGAGTAGCTGGGACTAGAGCCACCTGCCACAACACATGGCTAGTTTTAGAGACAAGGTCTCGATCTGGCTCAGGCTGGTCTCGAACCTGTGAACTCAGGCGATCCACCTGCCTCTGCCTCCTAGAGTGCTGGGATTATAGGCATGAGCCACCACACTCGGGCCTGTATTAATTATCTTTCTTATTGAAGATCTGTTCATAGCTCTTCACTGCCTTTGAGGGGAACCAAAACTTTAAGCCTGTTACTTCAGATTCTTCCTGGTGGCATCCTTTGTGTTTTTGATGTTTGCACCACAAAATATGCACTGTACATTATCCATTCAAAAAAAAGATGAGTCACAAAATGCAAAATATTTTGATAAGACTCAAGTGGATGATAGCAAATCAATGGAGGCGGAACATGAAGGAAATTTTTGAGTTTATATCTGGGTTCATTGTAATTTTGTTGGTGATTCCACGGCACAGTATATAAAACTCATCAAATTGTATGCTTAATGTTATTAAATTTCAGTGCACATTAGTCGTAACTTAAAGTGATAATAAAATGTCAATCAATGCATAATTGAAACTTATCAGTGTGTATTTTGAAAATATATATTGCTATGTCTAAATCTTAGGTACTTCTCTGTCAGAACACAGGTGCCTTCACAAACATTCAGACTTGTTTCTGAAGGGCAGTGTCATCCCTTATGAAATCTATTGGAATAAATTATTTAGAACTCTGTTGTATAGATGAATCTGAGGAAAATATGCCTGTGTTTTGAATGTCAGTGAAGAGACAAAAAGGAAAATTTTAATCAAACTGCACATGAAATAAAATCAAGGCACCACACCAGGCAGCAGGCACCAAAAGATAGATGTGTGAGTGAGGCTTCCTTGAACCTTCCCGCTCAGACAGCCCTCCAAATTAATGCAGCCACCTGACAAGAGCCCAAGAGAAACCAGCATAGGAGTCAGCTGATCATCTGTAGAACTGCGGCAAACATAAATTTCTTTTCTAAGAATTTCAGATGGTTTATTATGTAGAAATGGAAAATCGAAATGCCCAATATCAGGATTATGATACTGCCATTTCAAAAATCGAAAACATTTGGCATTGGCTTTGGGACTTGTCAGAAATGAATATAACAAATAGCAAGGAGATTGTTGGTGAGGCTGGAAAAAGAGGGACGAAATTGCTGTTGGAGGCCAAAAAAGGAGACCTTTGTCATATGGAAGGAGGGCAAAATGGCCAACTGTCACTACTGGCAACTAAAGATATAAAATTATGTAAGAAGACTGTGCATTTGGCTTAGGAGAATTTTAGGCAGACTAGTGATATCATCAGCTGTTTTTGTTTTCTTTTTTGGACTGCATATTACAAGGTATGATAAGGAGTGAGGAATTAACGAAGAAACTGTTCAGTTTGAAGGCAGGATTTTAAAAGACATATAGAAGTTCGGAATCCAAGGTAACATGTGAGAAGCTAGCTGGGTGCCTGTAGCTAAATGGTTAGAGCCCTGGCCCTGTGCACTAGGGGTGGTGGGTTTGTAACAACCGTTGTTTTTAGCTGTGGCGGTTTACTATGCTACAGGGATCAAGATTATCACCACAGCATCTATCTTTGGTTCTAACACCAGACGACAAAATGCACTTGTCCTTACATAAAATAATTGTTTTCAATGTAAGATAAAAATGTGAGTAAAATTTTGTTGTGTTATTTTCATTATATCATATGAATTTGCATATTAACCATTTTGTCTTAAAAAACTGGTGCTTCTGTGTGGCTCAGCTTCTCAGGTATTCCTTACTTTCATGATAATACGCTCTGCTTCTGACTTTCCTTCTGTCCTCATGTAACCAATATTTAGTCAGTCCTATAATGAAAAGTACTCTGATAACTTAAAAATTCATTAGGCTCAAAATTTCTCATAAGGTCTTTACAAGACAGTAAAATATGATTGTGCAGTAATATTTCCTATTGTAACATATTTTATGGAATAAAAAAGCATTTCTTAATTTTCTCAGTTGTTGTCTATAAGGCCAGACAATTAAGTTCACAGGCTGATCCTAGAAAAAGTGCTATGTACCTCATTGCTCAGTATCACTGCCGTCATCTCTGAAATAGTCCCCTTGGCCATCGCACATATGTTGTCACTCTGAAATAGAGACCAGTAACAGAGCAAGGTATTGATATTTCACAGCCCTTATGCTGTGAGATATATTGGAAAAGTTGCATAATTTACCAAGCTGTTTGCTCATTTGAAATTTACATTTCTTCTATATATTAAGGAAAACAATAATAATACTTCCTCTTCAAATTATTATGATTAGTGTTACACTGGTATTATGTCACTTTTATCACCATTTCACTGGCAAGGGAAACACGATCTGCTGGATTTAATGGAAAATCACTTAGGAGCAAATGCAGGTAGAAACCTGTGTTTTCTAGCCCAGTTCTTCTCCTGATCATGACCTTGGCTTTTGACAACTTTCATTAAATATTGTACTTAGGTATAGATATCTAGAAGAGATTCATTAAATTCACCTACATGTGTCAGAAACCTCTAATATAAACATCAAACTCTTCACATACATTGAGTTTGATAGAAACCTAGAGATGAAGTTTGTCTTTGATGGACATTTAAATAAATATTAAATTTTACAATTGGAAAAAATCAAGTAATTCAGATTTTATGGGTTTTGGACTGTTGCTTCAAAGAAAAGGATGATTAATGAGTTGAGAAAACATTTCTGTTCATAACCAATTTTATATGTGAATTTGTTGTCATGTAGTATCTGTTTTCTGCCAAGTGCGAGGCGTGTTCTTGAAAACCCATCTGGTGTTATTAGTTTACATTAATATTATGACTTCTTTGCATTTACATGAGTTGAGAATGAAATATAATCTCATCAGACATTACAGGTCTAATTTTTATAATGATTAGCCTTATCAAAAATATAAAATAAATGTTTAGTGCAGATTACCTGAGATAAATCTAGTATTTTAACATACTAGGACTATGAAGGTTAATTTTATTGCTAACTTGACTAGACTAAGGGATACCTACATGACCAGTAAAATATTAATTCTGTGTGTGTCTGTGAGTGTTGATCTTGGAGGAGACAGGCATTTGAATCAGCAGACTAAGTAAAAAAGATTTGCCTTCACTGTTGTGGGAGGGATCATCCAATCTGTTCAGGGTCTGAATAGAACAAAAAGGCAGAGAAATATTGAATTTGCCCTTTCTGTTTGAACTGGACCATCCATCTTTTCCTCCTCTAGGATTTAAATCCTCCTGGTTTTCAGACTCTGTAACTTATCCCAATGCCTTTCTCCACTCTGCACCAAGTTCTTACTTAACCATTGTATTGGGAGTTACGCCATCAGCTTCCCTAATTTTCAGGCCTTCAAACTTGGACTAAATTACAGCAGCTTTCCTGGTTCTCCATCCTGCAGATTACATATCTATCTACCTTGAGATTTCTTAGACTCTATATATAATGGCCTGAGCCAATTTCCATGATAAATTGCCTATCATTTCTCTCTCTTTCTTTCTCTTTCTTTCTTTCTTTCTTTCTTTCTTTCTTTCTTTCTTTCTTTCTTTCTTTCTTTCTTTCTTTCTTTCTTTCTTTCTTTCTTTCTTTCTTCCTCTCTCTCTCTTTCTCTCTCTCTCTCTCTCTCTCTGTTTGCCTCCTTATCATCTATCTTCCTACCCACTTATCATCCATCTATATATGTATCTACCTACTTACTTATCATGTATCTATCTATCAATCATCTATCTTACTGGCTCTATTTCTTTGGATAATTCTGATTAACGCAAGCCTAAAGGCACCACAGAACTTGTATGAGGTTTATTTTTATTTTATTATAATGCCAAAACACCAGCTTGAAATTTTTTTTGTGTCAATGAAAACAACAGAGTAATATTGAAAATAATTAGGAAAAGAAGAATATAGACTCAGTCCTTTCTGAAGATCTGAATTTAAGTTGATGCCTTAAAGTTAAGAAAAAATCAGTTATGTAAAAGTTGAGGTGATAATCTATCCCAGTTCTGGATTTTGCTTTGGTCTGCATTATTCTTTTTCCAAAGCACAAAATCAGCGGACTGGAGACTGTTTTGTTATCTCATTGACCTAGCTTTTTCTCTCTCTGCTGTTCCACCTCAGTTTGCTTTATCATGACCAATATTTTAAGTTGAATTTAATTATAGGTAGGAGTCCATTACCTTTAAATATTCCTCTACCCTAGAACTTGGTGGATTCTCTGACAATACAGTGTTTACCACTTCCTTACTCCAAAATATTATAATAGCTTCCTAATTTCAGTTGTGGTAAATCTAATTTCCTCTCATTTCCTCACAAAGCCACCCACCAGGCATTGCACTCGTACTTCATCAGTCTT
Organism: Galagoides demidoff; assembly: GCA_963574575.1. NCBI lineage: Eukaryota > Metazoa > Chordata > Mammalia > Primates > Galagidae > Galagoides > Galagoides demidoff. Next base: position 31,182 of record CAUYQV010188063.1, read on the forward strand.
ATTTTTCACTCTTCCAAATTACAGCACATGCTTGAACGTTGCCAGTGCCATTACTGGTGTCCAAATGGGTCACCATTCTTTGTCCTGGACGATGTTGCCTTCCCCTTAAATTCATTCTGCTAAGAGACACACTCCAAATAGTGCTCTTAACCCTTCATTCCCTCACTGAGACTTGTCTCATTAATTATTACTTAATGCTTCCAAAACTTTGACTTCATACTCACCCTATCCAGTCGGAGGACTGGTAATATGGAATGCAAAGTCTGTGCATCTGTGCGTGAATATGGATGATCACAAGTGCAGCCTTGCTTTAGTCCTCCCTGGAGAGTCCCCGTTTAGTCTAACTGCAGTCTAGTCTGTAGTCTTCAACTACAGCATTTGTTCATCTCTTCATTGGACCTGGTGCTTCTCTTTTCTTTATCTTTTCTCCCTAATCTCTGCTTCTTTTGCCTGATCATTCGTGTACCTTTTTTTTTCCTAGTAAAACATTAAACTCATTTAATATTTTACCAACTATTAACTATTCCAATTTTATCCAGATAATACCATAAATATTTTATTTCCGCCATTTGTCACTTGACAAGTGTTGCCTGCTATTGTTAAAAATAATTGTGGAGTATTTATTTTTTCCTTCTAAATTATAATGTAACGTACTTCAAGTCAAAGACTGCAGCTCATGCTTAATAGTTTAATAAGTGCTTAGATATTCAGGCTTGGTTTAACTTCTATACCAATTTATAATTAATAGTCCAGTTTGGATTTTGACAGCTATGCACTATTTTATTCGTCATTTCTTTTGTATTATTTGCTGCTCTAGTGGCTAAGGATCTTGAAGGTAAGAATAATTTCTCAAAATGTTCCTATAACCCTCCAGACTAGCATTATGTACATAGTTGATACTTAAAAAAATACCTGGTAATTGTTTCATTGATTGAATTTGGGATGAGTTATCTGACAGAAAACAAGATCCCGAGATGAATATTCAATTAAGCATCATCCCAGGAAATTCACATTTACTTTTTGGCTTCTTATTTTCAGAGGAACCTTTGTGGGTGACTAATGTTTTCATTGGTAAAATTTTATTAACTGCTTTTTGGAACATACCTGCTCATTCTCATATAGTTACTTATGAGATCACAATAGGCCTGGTTGGAAACCAGATAGGAAACTTAATTATTCTTATCTCATTTCTGGGACATCTATTCCTTGCTCTTTTTATTCTTCCTCAATATCCTACCTTGTCTCCAACTCTTGCATATAATTCTGTTTCTAATTTCTCAAGGGCAGGAGAACCTATCAGTTGCCAATACCGTTAGGTTAGACATGCTTACCTTTGATTTTTTCTGTATGCTCCATCACCCTAATATCTATCCAGATCACAGAAAGTTATATTCAGACTTATATCAAAAGTTATTTTCTTGTCTTTGATTTGAGTCTTATCCTCTTTCCAAATAGTCAGAATTTTTACTTCATCAAACATCCTCTAATAGCTTCCTCAATATTTGTTTCTTCCTCTCTGCATAGAAATATGTTAAAAATGCCATCCACGAAATATGGCATTTGGGAGTTAAATTCGTTCTATGTACCATCCCATGTTCACAAAATTTTATGAAAAAGAGCCTGAATTATAAGTGCAGAATCCAGTATGTCCTATTCACTCAGCAATTTATTTTAATCTGAATTTTCCCCCCTCAGGTTATTGAAAATATTCTTGCCAAGTTTCCGATATGAACATCCAAGGAGCGTTCTGCAGACTTCAGTTTTCTTGATTTTATGGCAACATTTGTTCCTACTGACCAATTACTCTTTCTTCAAACATTACTTCTGTCTTGGCTTCTATAATATCTGTCCTCTTTTTACACTGTATACCGACAGCCACTTCTCAATCTGCTCTGTTAATTCCTCTTTTGCTATTCATCTCTTATCAACATTCTGAAGGATTCTGTATTTAAAAATTGTCTTACCACACTATGTTTTCTCTAGGAATCGATCTTTGTTCGGGGAGTAACTGTAACCTATGGTTATAATACCCAAATAATGTTATCTAATTTGCAAACATAAATGACTGGGGGATTTTCTTTACTTATCTTACACATCAATCCTTGGTTAGACTTGCCTATACAATCTTTGAATATCTGTACACTCTGCCACACGTAACTAGTATCTACTGTAGCAGCTTGGATCTTCACTGTACCTTCTTTGAAAATGTTTAATAGTCTTTTCATCATAATATTTACTTATCTACTTTTGACTCCCTTTAGTCTCGCCCCACTCTGCCATGGGTGTGACGCTTCTTACATCTAAATAGGATCTTTCTCTTCCTTGCAGTTCTTCTGTTCTTCCCCCATTGCTTTCAGAAAAAAAAAATCTAAATTATTACAAATGGCCTTGAAAGCCATTCAGATTCTGATCATGGTCCCTCAGCAGCCCAATCTCCTGTGCTGTCCTGGCTTCACAGATTATTACATGCAGATCTCAATTGCACCTTGCCCTTTTGTGCTTCTATGCTTTACTTGAAACGTTCTTTGCTCCATTTTGGCAGAACTGTGCCTGAGACTCCCTATAGGAGTCTCCTGTTCCTTCTCCTATATTCCCTTGCTCTTTATTCTTCTTTCTGGAAGCCATCAAAATATTTTTAATACAATCTTATAAGGTTACAGTGTTACAATGTATTTATGTTCAAGTGCTCTTATCTCCCATAAAATATATTCTTTAAGTCCTGGTCTTATTTCTTGCCATCAATAAGTTAAAAACAATACTGTGAATGACATTGCATATAGTGACAGTTTGAATGAACAAATAATTTAACAAGTTTTATAAGAGATAATGATTTATATAACAATCTGACAATCTGAGTAACTGTAATAATGCAGAGTGATCTCTCTGTTCTTTTGGTTTTAAAAACAGACCCACATAAAAATGCACAAAATATTGGAAAAGCAAAAAGCAAGCACATCAGAAGAAAAGAAGCATTAGCTGAGAAACAGAGACTCTGTATTAATTATCTTGCCATATTAATTTATTGTGCAACTTCTGGAGAATCTCTTATTACTTTTCAGCTTTAGACCCCGCCTTTACAAAATGATGAGTGTGTGCTAAGTGGACAAGAATAATTGTTTTTATTTTTATCTTTAAAATGAGAACAAATTTGCACATAATTAACACCTTTAAAATGTTTACTTATGATAAAGCTTGCAACCTTTTTCATAGTTTTCTGTTGTCCCACTTGCTAATAAGGTTTTTATTCAGTCAGAATTACAGATTCTTTTCATGAAAAAAGAATGACTTCCTTTTGGTTCTGCGTCTGATTCTATCAAGCCTGATTTTTTTTATAAAGGTCTGAGATAACAGACCACTGGGATGCCATATATTACATTTTAGAACCAAATGAAATGGGTCAGGACTGCCTTTATGATTTTGCCCATGCAAAGGTCAAAATATTAAGAATTATCTTTAATATTTTTCTAGCCTGATAATCATCTTCTTTCGTATGTCATGCAATTGCTTTCCTGTGATGTTTTATAACCCAGTCAGGTTAGTTTGATAAGAGGCCTTACACGCTATTAATCATCTAGATTCAATTTGATTGCCTTTTTATATTTTATGTGTTTTTCACATTTCAACAAACGTGAATCATGAGTCTAATGATATAATTTAAAAGATAACAGAATAACAAAGGGCTTACAGACCGAGTACACTGGATTTAAGTTATAATTATTTTGTCATTCATTTTTCTTATAATACTTTTGTAGCAGTCACTAGGATAAATCTTGTCTCCTATATATATGTACATACACACACATTGAATCCAACATCAAATGGCAAACATAGTATTTTTTTAAAAGTACAAGAGATGAAATCATTTAATAGTTTTACCAGAAATATATACAACTGCTCATCAGTTATAACCAAGACTGCCACTTGACTTTGCCTCTCTTACCTATCAGTTTACTTACTTTAAGGAATAATTGGGATTAAGTATTTATCTAACTTAAAAATAGCAACAATATGAGGTAATTATAGAAAAGAATAATTTGAAGAAAAATAAATTGGGCTGGAGATTTAACTGACTATGAGTTGGTACCATCAAGAACATATGTATATTAGGGATTTTTTTGTGGGTGGTCTGGACTAGGTTCCAAATATAGACATGGCCATTCTACTCTGGGAATTCGTAGTCCACGATGACAGTCAGGAGATAGAGAAATGGGAAAAAAATGCAAATATACCAGGAAGCATATGACTAACACACATTCATGTTAGCATATGACTAACACACATTTAGACTATAATTATTTGATATGGTTCAGCTACAAGAAACAATATGTCAACAAGGTAGATGATAGGAAACTAACAGTGGTATCCTTCCTTAATACCCAAATGGAAGAACATACCAATTCTTCTCAGGTAACTTTGAGAAGCACTCCTGAAAAAAAAAAAAAGATATGTAGGGATTTTTTAACCTATACAGATGATAATTACCTATACAAATTTCCAGAGTGCCCAATAAAGGCTGGAAAGAAATTTTCTGATTATTATTTTTTCCTCTTTTAAAAATCGTATTTTTGTTGTAGTGTAATTTTTTGGTGTATTTGTACCAGAATGTTTATTGCAGCCCAATTCATAATCGCTAAGTCATGGAAGAAACCCAAGTGCCCATCCACCCACGAATGGATCAATAAATTGTGGTATATGTACACCATGGAATATTATGCAGCCTTAAAGAAAGGTGTTGACTTTACCTCCTTCATGTTTACATGGATGGAGCTGGAACATAGTCTTCTTAGCAACGTATCTCAAGAATGGAAGAAAAAGTATTCAATGTACTCAGCACTATTATGAAACTAATTTACAGCTTTCATAGGAAAGCTATAACCCAATTTTAGCTCAAGAATATGGGGAAAGGGAAGAGGGAGGGGAGAGGAGGGGGGAGGATGGATGGAGGGAGGGTGATTGGTGGGACCACACCTATGGTGCATCTTACAAGGGTACATGTGAAACTTTCTAAATGTAGAATATAAATGTCTTAACATAAGAACTAAGAAAATGCTGTGAAGGCTATGCTAACCAGTTTGATGAAAATATTTTAAACTGTATATAAAACCAGCACTCTGTACCCCATGATTGCATTAATGTACACAGCTATGATTTAATAAAAAAATCATATTTTTAAAATTGAGTATAATATTGAAGAAGTTGAATGACTTCTTAGGAGGAGTGTTGAGTCACAAGGGATCGCAGCAAAGTTGGAGTTGATGTAAAGATCAGAGAAAATGCAGAGTCTGTTCCAGCATTTATATTTAGCATTACAGAATGTGTATACACAGTGCCTATCAAAGTGCCTGCTCAGTGTGTCAACTGTTAATTAAAAAATGAAATAGAATACAACAATGGGTAAATAGCTTCCACTTTATGTGAATTGTGTAGGGCTCTTGTGAACTGGGATGGTAGAAGTGTTTTTGTTTGCTTTTTGCCACAGAGTCTCACACTGTAGCTGTGGGTAGAGTGCCATGATGTTGTACCTCACAGCAGCCTCAAATTCTTGGATTTCAGGAATCCTCCTGCCTCAGCCTCCCAGGTAGCTGGGATTCTAGGTGTCCACCACAATGCCTGGCTAGTTTTTCTATTTTTAGTAAAGACAGGATCTTACTCTTGTGCAGGCTGGTCTCAAACTCTTAAGCTTAAGCAATCCTCCCACCTCAGCCTCCCAGAGTGCTAGGATTACAGGTGTGAGCCACAGCGCCTGGTCAAGGGATTGTAAAAAGTGTAATTGATAAATGGTTTGTTCTATACCAGCTCAGTACTGATTACAGTGAATTGAATGTATTTGGATGGGAGTAGAAGGAAAATATGTGAAATATAAGAGATCATTGCCTCCCCAAAGCAAACACTTTTTTTTTTTTTTTTTTTTTTGAGACGGAGCCTCAAGCTATCCCCCTGGGTAGAGTGCCATGGCATCACAGCTCATAGCAACCTCCAACTCCTGGGCTCAGGCGAGTCTCCTGCCTCTGCCTCCCAAGTAGCTGGGAC